>JABJVR010023460.1:0-37642 GCA_025773905.1 Chitala chitala
GCAGTCATCACCACCACCACCACCACCACCACCCCCACCACCACCACCACCACCACCACCATACTCAGTCTGGCTGTTTCCCCCTGCCCACATTTTTCTCCTATCAATGTGTCTGGTAGGGAGTTGACGAGAAATGGCTCTGATTGTTTCCTGAGGAAATTACGCCCACTTCCTGTCTCTGCCACCCTCCTTTTTTGCTCAGGCGCCTCAAGGGGCAAACCCTGCAAATTCAGCCAGGACCCCAGAGAATCCAAAGCCTTCACTACAGTGATTTAAATCTGATTAGAAGAGAAGACCATTTACAACATAAACAGTGATCTTTTAATTTGTATTTAAGGTTACACAATTAGTGCCTTAGCGTCCAGGGCAAATTCATTGTGAATAGCAGTTATGTTGTTGGTTGTTAGAAGACATTGTGTGCAGTCTGGAAACTGATGTCATTCCTTCTGACTGATATACTTTAGCTGTGTTTCAATGTTTTGTTATGTGTGTTTTGTCATATTTTACAGGTTTTGACTGAAGATTATTGGCCTGTGTGTGCGCGCGTGTGTGCGCGTGTGCGCGAGAGAGAGTAGAGGGACACCAGATGACATGTGGACTGGGCTGTAGCGACACTGCCATGTGGTGACTCCAGTGCCCTGTCTCCACCTCCCCCCCCACCTGCGTTGCTCACACGCTAACTCACTTCTGGCGTGTTGCACTCATGCTTCAGGCGAGCGCCTATTTTGGGCCTGTGAAAGTGTGTTGATAACGTGTTACGGAAGTGTGAAGCCTAGTTTGTTTCGCCCACTGGCTTGGGGGCTGTAGTGTACGTACAAGAGAATGCTTTATTCACTGCATCTCTTCTTGTACATTTAACTGATGGACTCCTTACAGAAGCACTTCATCGTTTCCCCACCTTCCCTCAGGATCTCCTGTTAACTCCTCCGAAGCGTAGCCATACAGCTGAGCGGTTCGGTCAGCTTGGCCTGCTTCCGTTTGGTTTGGTAGCAGCTTTTAAGTGGGCCTGGGCCAGTGTGTGTTCACACAGGGAGCGTGCCTTACTCTAGACAGTGTTTCATGTGGCGTCGGCGCCCTCAGCTCTGTGTGCTGCAGGGCGGGGCCTTTCCCCTCTCGGGCTCAGCAGCTCTACCGTGCAATTCACCGCTCCTCTGTTGGGCGTTCACGTACATCCTCTCGGTCTCTCCCTTTGGCTGTGACATTCTGTGACACACAGTGGTAACTACCCAACCTCTCTCTCTCCTCCTGCCAGAAGGCCCAATCAGAGCGCGGAGCTCAAAGGCAACCATGAGCCTCATCATCGGAGCCGAGGATGAGGACTTTGAGAATGACCTGCATCCTGTGAGTGCTTCTGTGTCTGTAGGGCAGAACTGCAGAACAGAAGCTAGCTATTCCTGTGCCAGTCTTCTCAGTGCTGTTTCCAACCCTGGTTAATAAAATATTTCAATTGAAAATACATGTCAGGCAGATGTTTGTAAGCAGAGATGAACTGTGGTTCTGCCCGATTCTGGCCTCTCTGTTTTTGGGATGTCCGCTGGCTAACCATCTCAGTTCTTTCTCCAATTTCTTTTGCCCTTTTGTGCTGACGCCTCTGTTCTTCCTCCTCGTCCTGACAGCCGGTGGATGACCACTGCGTCCACTTCAACAGCATTGAGCTGGTGAAGACCCATCCCACACACCTGCTGGTCTTCCTCCAGCATGTCATGTTGCAGTTTGACTGCGCACCCTTGGTGAGTCCCCGATCCCTCACAGGCACGCCAGGCCTTGGATGCTCTGGATCTTCACAGACCTGCTACTGTTCAACTTTCTTTCACTTTTCGTGTGTTGATACCAGTGTTCAGCTTTTCAGCTGAGCAAATTCACATGCAGGATGTTTGTCACACAAAACATTGACTTTTTCAACAAGCTGATCTTCTTGGTTATTAATCATTTTTGAGCTGTTTAATGGAGAGCCTTTATTTTGTATTTGGGTTGTTCAGACAGGGTTAGGAAATCACATGGAAATGAAATGGCTTCGTTTTGTAAAGGTGGAAATGCTGTGTGTGCATGCGCGCGTGTGCGTGTGTGTGAGACATGCCAGAGCTGAGTGTGTGAGTGACAGCCTAAGTGCACTGTTAAAAAGCACGTCTCTCTCCCTTCGCTCTGCATGCAGATCCTGTGACACACTGAGGTATAGTTACACCCTGGATCTCCCCTTTGCGCGTGTGTCTTTATGGTGTTGTACTGCTCTGTGTGGTTGTTTGATTCTGTGTCCTTTGCCATCATGTGCTATTTGTAGTAATTAGTGCAATACGTAGCGTTTAAGTTGTACTGTGCAGTATAGTAGCAGCAGGAGTTACGATACAGCACAGTATTGTATTTGGAAAGCCTGTTGAGTGACTTGGCCTGGCCTTCTCATGCTGTGTTTGTCGTTCCATGTCCTGTTTGAACCTCTCTGGTCCTTTTTCACTAACTCTGAAACTCCCCCACCCACCCCCCTCCCGTTGTTACTCTTCCAGCTGTGTTACCTCCATGCAGATCTCTTCAAGGGCTACAACACCAAAGAGACCAAGAAACAGTTTATAGATTTCTACAACACTTTCATGGACAAGGGTGCTGTAAGTATGCTGTGTTAATGTGAGCACAGTGTTAGTTCTGCCCCCTACTGGCGATGTGAGACAGTACAGGTGCATCCTTTTCTTCCTTCCCTGCCTGTCATCGTGGCCTTCCACTTGGTAGTCATTGCATGTAAGAACCACATGGGGCAGGCAGAGCTGTGCCTCTCTGTCCTCGCCGTTCCTGCCACTCCCACTGCGCGTCGACGCCATGCTCGTGCCCGTTTTGCCTGCAGAGCTGCACCTCAGTGCTGGATCGTTGTCCCACTCGTATGCAGAGCAGGCTGTGTTCTGGTTGTACAACCTTCCATTTCCTGTCGGTCGTGGGAATGACCTACAAAGCCGCACTTCCTTTCTCTGTCACTCACTCTCCTTCTTTCTCTGTCTCGCTCGTTTTCTCGAGGTTTCATTCTTTCTTGGCTCGCTCTCCTTCTGGCTTCCTGTTATCAGTCAGGCAATGTGTTTTGTCTGCTTTTCATAGTAGATATTTAAAATAGATTTTGGACTCTGCTGGTTGCTTAATGCTCTCTGTAATTCCCCTTTTAACTTGTTTTCTTTCAGTTCTTGCTTTATTTATGATATTTTAAAGTTTGTTGAAATGTAAAAATCAGTATTTCCAACTAAAGTCCCCCCTCCCAATTCGAACTGGATACTTTAAAAAAGTTTTTCTTTGCCACACTGACATCTAGTGGCTATGTTATTGTAGTGCAGTTCTTACTGCCTGATAACGGTCATTTTGACCGTAATTCATGCATGAAAGTATTTTTAAGCAATGAGCTAAATATATAGAATTTAGCTTCATGGGACAAAAACTGTCTTTTTGGGTGGATTCAGTGACCTACGTTTGTAATACATTTTGAGAGTGTTTTTGACATTTTAGCATGACAGGAATGAGTGATAAATTTTTGGTGAATTAATTACAATAAAAAATTCTTCTCTCCTCCAGATTCTCAGAGTTGCTCTCCCCCATCAGATTTCCTATGAATTGGGTAAGGTGTTAATTTCCACCCTCCCTACTTTTCTTTTCCACCACATTGTGGCAGCCTTCCTCTCATGACTATAAGATGGTGGTTGTAGGTGTGTCTCCCCATAGCTGAGCTTCTTCCTGTTGTGTGATGGGACACTCATTGGTGTGTTTCACATTTTCTGTCTTAGACCGCACGCGTCCGGACTTGATTCATGAGGACACCCAGAAGCGTTATGTTGCTGAAACGCAGATCCATGTTACATCAGAGGTGTTGAGGCAGCTGGAGGACTTCAGGTACCTGTGACGCCCTTCTGGGCTCAGTTGGACATATAAGACAAGCCTACGGGAAAAACAAGAATAGGCTGGGGGTGCATTCTGCATCCCTAACTAAATTTTGCTATACCATTCATTGGCATTGTATGCTAAAGCACAATCCAATATATTGTATAGAGAGTTATGAGACTTAAAATATTTAGATTTATTTTCCTAAATTCATGTCTATGTCCATTTTCCTGTGAGCTCCTCATACATTTCCATGGAGGTTTATTCAAACTATTGTCATGTCAGTCCATAAGACATTAGTTTGGACAATGTTGGCACCCTTTTTTAATAAACACACAATTTGCGTTTATAGAGCCATGTCAGCAACACATATAATGTTATTAGGGCTGGTACTGATTAAAATATTCTTGTTCGTTTAATTGAAAAAAATTTTAATCGATTAATTGGTTAATTTCGATTAATTAATACATATAGATCCAACTGCTTTTAGCTGATCTGCTTGCACTGCAGCTCTGCATTAGTCAGTGATAAATGCAGTAAACTCTACACACAATCACCCAGCAATAGTTAGGTGCAACTATCCATGACTTAATTTCACAGTTCGCACAACTACGTTGGAAATTCAAACTTTATCAATGACATAAGTATGTTTGTAAAAAAAAAAAAAAAAAAAAGTTACTGTAAGAAAAGAGTAAAGACTGTTCAAAAATGACTAAAGAGTTAGTTTAATTATTAAACGTATACAGTATACTGAGTGTCAGTCACTTTATACATCACTTTAGCCAGTCACGCAGACACACCAGGTTTACACTTTCTGGATTTTATTGACGATACAGTCTGAAGAGCTGAGCAGTCCTGTGCTGAAGGCGGTACGTCAGCGATGTGTTTGACCCACGGAAAGCAAACTGTTTATTGCAGTGAACGCAGTAAATTTTGTCGCCATCGTCAACTTTAAAAACAAAATGCTGAACTTTCCGCTTAAATGCTTAACAGCAACGTTGCTTTCGTTACTCGCCATTGTTGTTTACTCTCTAAATGGAAATAGAAATCTACTAAGGTAAGTAAGTAGTATTGAAGTAAATAAGTAACCGAAATAAAAATTAGTAAAAATTAATCGAAAAATTACTGATTAAAGAAAATTTAATCGATTTAAATTTTTAACGATTAATCGATTAATTAATCATTAATTTCCGCAGCCCTAAATGTTATATAATGAATTTGGGGGTGGCTGTATGACGTGACGTACAGGTGAGAATATGTCACGTGTCCCCAGGTGCTCGTTATTTCAGCTGTAGGAGTCACTTGGCCGGTATCTGTCTTCCACCTCACAGTCTAATTCACCAATATATTAGTTTGCATAAGACTTGGTTTAAGCGGAAGGTTTACTGAACGTTGGTTTTCTTTGTTTTACTGGTTCAGTAAATGCCTTGTTTCCTTTTTTGTTTTGCCAAGTCCATTTTTCAATAAAATACTGAAAATACACAAAACCTTATCTTTTTGAAGAAGAATACATATTTTAATGTTGGGTTGTGGAAGAAGTAGTACTAAGTCCTGCTAGAAATACAGGTAGTCCCTGATTTATGATGGAGATGCGGTCTGATGAAACCATTGTAACTTGAACAAATTGTAAGTTGAGACAAAAAAAAATACACGGTCTAAAAAAAAATTGATAAAAAAAATGCACCGAGGCAACTGAACTGTGGATTGCTGGCGAGAGTGAGGCGTCTCACCAGGCGGGAGGTGCGTTCATCCCGGCAGTGTCCCGACGTATCGTACCGCGTATGCTGCTGCATTTGCCTGCTGCGCGAAACGTAAATATTTTTACAATTTTGTCGTGTCGTTATCGTAAAATCGAAAAATCGTAAGTTAAACCATCGTAACTCGGGGACCGTCAGTACTCGGACTGTATGAGTGCCACAGGTGCGGATTTATAGCTATGGCATTACGATATTTCCCACTTAACGACGAAGGTGATATAAAACGGAGTGAGTGGAAAGGAGCTCTGCTCTGCCGTAATTGAGGGGAGCACCTGTACACGTTGGTGTTGGAGTTAGTGCGGAAGCACCATACTTACTATGGTATTACCAGCTCCATGTCCCCCCTCTCTTTTTTTTTTTTTCATGAGCAGAACAAAGAGGATGATGGGAATGACACGTCATGAGCATGAGCTGATCCAGGTGGAGAACCACCGGGCCACTGAGAGGATCCCCATGGAGATGAAGGAGAAGGCTGTGGCTGAAACGCTGCTAGAGAAGATGTTCGATGTGCAGTGAGTTCCGTCCGCCTGTACAACGCTTGCTTCTCGGCCAGGTAGGGCACACCGCTCAGACCTCACAGGTTCCACATCAGTTTTGCAGCGGGGTTAGGAACCTAAATGGTTAAGTGGAGCGCACTCTGCAGTTTTGGTGGTTTAGAGAGAGCAGCACAGAGATGTAGAAACACACTCATCTCTCAGCAGAGCATTGTGAACTTCAGTCCAGACACTGAAAGCAGAAGTTAGGAGAGCCAAACCAGTTCAGCCAGAAACAACTTGTCATTACAGCCAGTTGACCTGTAGACAGTGTTTGGACAGAACCCGCTGAAGCAAGTGGAATAAATCCAGGGGATCACACATGGTGAGCGCCCTCTTGCGGAACGAACCAGTAAAAGAACTTCCAGTCCGATAGGCAAACTGCTAAAAGGAGTGAAGGTGTGCTCAGAATATGGCCATTGGGTATGCTCCCAGGAGAAGTAGTGCTGAAGGAGAGAGAGGGGGAGGACAGAGTTAGGAGTGCCACGCTAGGGGAGAGGAGGAGGAAGAGAGGGAGGACACAGTCAGCTTTGCCACGCTGGCAGGAAGTTATTTTTCTGGAGGCCTGCCAGCGGGCGTTGGGGGGGGGGGGGGTTGTAGGCAGGCACATGGCATCTACACGGATGTTCACACAATTCATTCACTGTAAAACATGTTAATTCAGTTTTGACTCCAACCTTGAATGTAGCAGCACGTTGTGGACTAACAGCACCAGCTCTGTGCTGTAAGGCTCCTAACAGAAGTACCCTTTGTCCTGCCACACTACACAAATAACCCCCCCAGGGGATGTTTTGTTCACCCTTGAATTTGAGTGAGTTGATGTGGAGTTAGTGAAATGAAAAGTAAAGAGTAAAATGCAGGTTTCATCTTATTTTAAAGTAAGATGTCAGACCACATTAAGAGTTGAGTGGCCAGTCAGAATGATCCTCCATTCCCTGGACAAGTGTCTTGTGTCCATAAGACAAAACTTTCAGTCTTTTCTGCTGATTTGAAAGTCCCTTGCCCCCCCCCCCCCCACTTTGACTGTAAGTCTTTTTCCCACTTTTTTTTATGATGATGATGGTATCCCTTCCTCTCCATCTCAGTGGCCAATCAGCAATTTGGAAATCAGATCTGAAATGTTCTGATTGGTTGGTCTGGGGAGGGCCATCTGAGGCACCTCCCCCTCTTTGTGACCATGGAAAACATTGGGGTCTGATTTCTTGATTCTTGCAAGCTTGTTGCATCAGACAGAAACAGTGTTAAATACTGATTTCCGCTGGGCAGGACTACTTTGGAGTTTTGGACCTGCAGAGATCATTTCTTGTTTTACAGAACACGGTGTTAGACAGCAATATTTGGAGAGCCAGCTGTGCTTTTTCTGGTGTGCGGGTCATTTTTATCTGTAATTTAAAGCAGTATAAAATAAATACTTTTTTCCTGTAGTTGCAACACGTAGTCTTTGAAAATATTTAAAAATCTAAATTGTCTTTTGGAAATAATTTTTTTTTTTTTTTTTTTTTTTTTTTTTTCTCTCCCCTCTCTTTATCCGCAAGTCTCAGAATATGTTCATATCTGCCTGCTCTGAAGTCAGTTGTATTTCTGCTACTTTAAATTTGAACACAGAGAAACGGGGCAACTTCAGATTTCACAGACCCA
Organism: Chitala chitala; assembly: GCA_025773905.1. NCBI lineage: Eukaryota > Metazoa > Chordata > Actinopteri > Osteoglossiformes > Notopteridae > Chitala > Chitala chitala. The sequence continues at coordinate 7,772 of JABJVR010023460.1, forward strand.
AAACTGAGTTTAGAATTGTTCGCAAAAGAGAGAGAAAAAATGTTACTTAAACGGTGAGTGTTCTGCAGATGTGCTTGCCTTTCATCAGCGCTGCTGTCTTCATATTCACCTCTTTCTTTTCTTTTACAGACCCTCCGTCAGTACAGATGAAGAGAAATTGTAAGTTATCTTTTTTTATGAGTTTTTACATTTTTTTTCTCTTTAAGCTTGGCTTTCTTTGCAAATGTAGATGTGGGTGTTCTTTCACTTGTTTGTTAAATATTCATCTTGCACGTTCAAAACCAGTACAGTAGCGAGTGTGATTTCGTATAAGATATGCATCTTCAATCAGTCTAGCATATTCTACATTCTAGTTTGAGAGTGTATAAGTGTGTGTCAGAGGGAAGCTTGGAGCCCTGTGCTTCACTTTGTCTGAGTGCGGACGTGTTTCATGCTTGTGGCTGTTAAATCTGCCACGCAGCCTCACAGTGCTAACCATGATCTTCTTGTGTTTGTGTGCTGACCATGATCTTCTTGTGTTTGTGTGCTGACCATGATCTTCTTGTGTTTGTGTGCTGACCATGATCTTCTTGCATTCTCAGTTTTTTCCACTTTGTTGAACCACTCCCTTGATGCAAACTTTTGCAACTCCAGCCATTTTACTAAGCCACTCCCCTTCTCATATTTTGCCACACCCTTATCTCCTAGTGCTCCTCCCATATTTTGTCTGTCTCAATGTTGCAGTGCCTTTGTTCCTTCTTCTGTCCCCTTTGCTTGCTTGTTTTCTTTTGAACACATGGAATTATGAACACATCGACTCTGCATACAGTTGTGAATTCAAGTAATGTTTTAAATGTCCCAAAAAAAAAATGCTAGCAGCTTTGTCTAAGAAATCTGGCATGTCTCTGTGTCAGCTCTGCCATCTTCGGGGCTGTGGCCTCCTACATGAAGCACCTTGGAGTGAAGGCCAAAACTGCAGACAACAAGAAGACCAAGGGCTTCTTCAGGAAGGTCTGATCATTAGTTTATTTGTGACAGTATCGTAGACATGAGCAAAAGGCATGCAGGGAAGGCTGTAGGTTTGCACAACTCGGATAACTTGAGTTTTGCTTTCCAGATCCCTGGAATGAGAAGATCGGAGGATTCCTTCAAGCCCAAGCAGCGATTTCCTGGCATCCTCAGTGACCCAACACGCTGGATAAGTGGAAGCAGTACGTGACTCTCCTCTGATCTCGGCAGATGGCCAGTCCATAGGCCAGACACGCACACTGAGACCCCGTCTGTGCAGCGTACACGTGTGGTGTCGTAACCTTAGTTTCTTAATGGTATGGAGGCTGTCTGATGAAACGCAGATGAGATGTGTGTAGTGGTATGAGCAGGTGTGTGACACGTATGACCAGAACGATACCTATATGACTGTGGCCTTAGTTGATCTTTGACACATGGGGCCAACATGTTTTCATTGCAACATTTTAATGTGAAAACTCAAGTTGTTCTTAAATCTTACTAAAATTTTAGTATTTAAATTGTATACTAGTACTGAACATTGTTACTGCGGTTATACACTTAACAATACACCAGAAATGTAAATCTTATTCAAAATGTTTTGCAAACCAGTTGTTGTGATTTTGTGGTTTGCAACATTAGATGGATAATTTTAAGGCTTGACTCCAAGCCTGTATGCATCAATATCCTCGTAATAATTTTACAATAAATAAAATAAAAGCCACTTTTTTAATGGGAATATATTGTAAAGCTGTATATGGCAAAGTACTTCTTGATTTTTCTTGTTTCAGATGAAATCAAAGCTAAATTGGACAATGAAGGTACAACAGTATAGCTTGATCCCACTGCTCACCCCCATATAGTCCCTGAATGGTTACTCTGTACTAATCAGACTGAATGCTAGCATGGCTTGTATTAGACAGGCAGGAGGTGACTGACCCTCGGAGCCTGTGTTAGCATGCTGCTCCTTCCGGTGTGTGAATGCTTTCTGCCCATGGGTTTCCATCATCTCCAAGGGTTTCTCACTGTTGCAAAGACGAACAGACACTGGCAGACATAGAAACTGCTGGGCATGGCACCGTGTTTAGCCGCCTGCTTAAACTAGCTGCATTTTGTGACTCCTCCGTGTCCCGTACACTAGTTTGCATGCATTCTCTTGTCCCTGCTGTTTAGCCAGGTTGTTAAAGCTCGGCCAACACAAATGAGTGCTGTCAGTGTCTAGCAGTCTCTGGAAAAGTTTGGTAACACTAAACCACCCTGTCTTGGCCCACTAACCCTGACCTTTTTGTAGTGACAGATGCCATGATCACCCACTTGCCCACTAAAACCTGTCATCTCTGTCCTAAAGCGCCCCCTTCTCCACAACCAATGCAAAGTGTGGGGGCAGAGTGTAATGTGCATGTTTTTATTAGTTTTTCTCTCCCCCCTTCCTTTTTTTCCTGTCTTGTCACCCCCCCCCCCCCCCCCTTGCTCATTTGTTTTGAGTTAACCCCTCATTTTGTCCTCTGCCCTCCTCTCTTTTGGTGCCAGGTGAGAAGGAGAAAGCGACTCCAGAGCGAAAGGGATCCGCAGGGGGTCCTTCCCTGTCCTCACGCACCATGTCCCAGGACCCCGTGCCAGTCGTCTTCCCACACAGGAAGCCCCCGGCCACATCAGCATCGAACAACGCGCAGGGGACGGATGCCACAGAAGGCCCGGGGGTCTGCATCAGTGTCACCGCCAGCCCTGAGTCCCCTCACTCTGACACAGGTGCCCATTTCTTTGTGCTTTATTTCTTTCCATACTGCTTTGTGTGGTACGTCCTGCTCATAAAGGCGTCCTGTCTTTGTCATACAGCAGGTCCGGTGGGCGGCCGCTCGGAGCCCCTCTCTGTGACCGAAGGCGGGGACACGTCTCCAGCCAGTGTCCCAGGGGGCTTTTCTGGTTGGGAGCCCCCTGCTGCAAGCGATGCCCCCCAAGAGGACACTCAGGAAAAAGAGAGGTATGGAAGATTTGGGGAGACGCACACTTGGTGGGACAGAGACGGGTGGGGAAGCGCACCTAGTGGGGTACTGACGGGGGTACTGATGGGGGTTCCCATGCAGAGGCCTTGCTGTGTGCTTTTGCTTTGCTGCCAGTGAACCTGATGCTGTTTACGTGGGGTAAATCAAACGTGCATTTTGTAGACAGTCCCATGTTTAGGTACCCGACCCAGTCAGGTCCCCTTTACTGTTTTATTTTCCTTTTCCTCGTTTCTCATTCATTCTTCACTCTGTTACCATCTTAATGTCCCTTTCTCTACTCACGCATGACATTGTATGTAACCGTTACTATGGTAGCCAATTACATGCATTACTTGTGGGTTTTCTTTCATGGGATGGTGTTTTTTTTTGTCATTTAGAAATCAAGTTGTAGTTAATTTTTGCTATTGTGTAAATGCAGAATTAGCATTCAGTTTTAATTAGGGTATTTTATGAATACACGCTAAATAAAAAAAAAAATTTGTTGTTTCTTTAGCAGTTGTTCAGTATTTGAGTTCTTGTGCTCTCATGCGGTCCATGTGCACTTTTGTATTCAGCTTTTGCGTGTTGTGTTGCTGTGTGTGCTGATTCCAGATTTCATGAGCAGAGAATACCAGGGAGTGGTCCAAGTGAAGCTCTCACAAAAAGTCATATCTGCAGGGGGAGAAAAAGTTTTTTGCTTTTATTGCTAGATTTCAGCAATAAAATTTGTGGCTAAAGGGTAGCACTGTAAAAGTCTCGCATTTTTTGTCGTCCCCCCCCAATATCTGTCATCTGCGTGCTTAAGACTCGAGGCACACTGATAACATTCAGGCAGCGTTTGTGATCTGTAAACTTTAGCGATCCCTCATGGCTGGTTGCAGGTCATAACTGAGATTTCCCTCAACTTCAAATGAAGTTGAAAATATTGTAAAACAAACGTGAATACAGATGATGTTACGCCCTTGACAAGAGGGTTGGAAATAACGAAACGGAAGAAAACCCACAAATTTCACCGTCTATGACATTGGTGTCAGCATGCGACTCATATTTGTAATATTTGAGAAAATGGAAAAAAACATATAATCCCTCAACTGTAATGCAGATCACAGCCCAGCATGGGCCAATCCCCTAGGTCTAATAAAAAATTTTACTTATTGCATATAAGTAAATAGGTTCTGTTGCTGAATAATTAACTGAACAATTACTGTAACTAACTAAAAACAAGTAATGGAAAAGTAAGTTAATAAATTGCAGTTTAACAGCTGTAAAACTGTAGGATACGTTGTTATCCGTATGTTGAGAGCTTTAAGCTACAGAGAGTCAGAGTGCAGCTGGGCAGACGCCACCATATCACACCATCGTGAAAAAGCTGTCCCAGGAACAGATCAAAATACACAACTTCTTGAAGCATGACAGCTGCTGAGTTTGTATCGCTGTACCATCGCAAAGTGGAAGTGTCCTAATCCAAACCACTGTTAAGTGGTGGAGTGTGTGAGCAGCTTCACAGATATTGTCTGTGCTGTGAGCAGGAGCAGTAGTGTGCAGGTTTGTTAACATGTCCACTGAAAATCGGACAATATCATCCGGCGTCAACGTGGCAGCGTCGATCAGGAAACTGCTCTGTGTATTACTGGGTGTTTGAGCACCATGTTGTGTAGCACTTAGTGTTTTAATTGCAAAATACGTGCAAACTGCCCTTTTCATTGCTGGCTTTTATAGTGATTGCTGTGCTTTGTAGCCTTTTGTGAAGACCCAGCGGATCTGGCTGACTGCTGCTTCCGTGTCTTTCCCGTGTTCAGTATGCTTGCGGTCCGCTGTCCGGCTGCGGGGCTGGGGTTTGGACTGCTGTCATGTGATGCTGGTGTTACACTTGTGCTGTTCCTGGTTTGCCTTCAGCGCTTGTGTGAGCTTATAGCATGGGTTGGACGGGTGGGCCGGGCACGGTACTGTACGCACTCGTGCATTCGTACAGTTGTAGTAGTTTAACCCAACGCTGTCCCGTGTTTTCACAGACGCAAGACACGGTGGGTGTCCACTGCCGAGAGCGGACATGCAGCGAGACCTGACCACACACACAGGAGGCAAACACAGGAGCACGCACACACAGGAAGTCACACATTGGCTAAACACTCCAGTGACTCAGAAATCCACACCAACGCAAGCATGTGGTTAACAGTGTTTAACACTTGGTTACATTTATATTTTGACAAGTTTACTCAAACCATTTGTACTGATTTGCACACCTAAAACAAGAGGGCAGTCATGGACATTTATAGCAGCATCTTCATCATCGTTATCTGTGACATAAGAATGAGTTCTGTGTTTCCACAGGCCTTACAAAAACAAAAAGCCTAATTTGGCTTCAAACCTGAACACACACGTTCACACGCTTCCTGTTGCGCACACACACACACACTCACTGCATGGCTAAGTATTACTGTAAGTCTTATGATCCGTGTGAGCCTGACTGTGCCTTTAGTGTGTGTGAGGCGGCGGAGTCGTACCTAATTTGATCAGTATGATGTAGGTCACCAGTGATGATGCACTTATTAACTATGGCTGCTTTTATGTTGAAGAAAACCTGCTAAGGGATGTAGCTGCCTTTAAATGCTTAGTGAAAAGGCCGTTAGCGACAGGCCGTTTTTTTGTCCTCTAGATATTGGCTGGCTGGTATGAAAGTTTTATAGAAATGTGTAACTTTTTTTCACTGTGGTATTTCTCGCTTTCCGCCGCCTGCGTTACCCTTTTCTTTCTTTGTCTTAATTCGTCTTACTTCTCTGCCTTAATTCCTGGTCACCGTGCTTTTTTTTTTTTATTTAATATAATTTCTCTGTAACTCACTTCCCCTCCCCCCCTGCTGTACCTGCATGCCCGCGGTCCCCCCGGCCCCCCAGGATATCAGGCCGTCTGGCTCGCAGCGAGAGCCTGTGTGTGGAGAGGCGGCGCTCCCATCGCGGCGGCTCCACCCGCGCCAAACAGTCGCGCTCTCGCAGCGACGTGGACCTGCAGGCGGCTTCCAGCATCACACACCCCCCTTCACCCTCACAGCCGCACACACCCCTGTAAGGCACCCCACTCCAACGCAGGATCCGTCCGCTCAGGGCGTGCCTTGGCCTCACTTGGCCTTGTGAGCAACAGCCCAGCGTTACCATGGGAATAGGAACCCATGTTTACCATAGGAGCAGGAGCCCTCTGCTAACTGAGCGGGGGGGACTGGGGCTAAAACTGGGCGGGGAGGACTGGGGCTAGAACTGGGCGGGGAGGACTGGGGCTAGGACTGGGTACGGAAGATAGTGACTAAAATTGGGTGGGGAGGACTGAAGATAAAACTGAGCAGGGGGACTGGAGCTGAAGTAGAGCTCAGATTTGTGGGATCAGAAACAGCCTGAAAGGAAGTGTTGAAAACAGACAAACTGTCTTTTTTTCCTGATCCTTTGTTTTGAACTCAGCACAGTATTTAGTCTCAGTTAAAGGTAAATGAAAGTAGCTGGCTCGGGTTGGTGAAAGGAGCATGCTTACTAAACTCTTTAGCTAATTTGTTTTCACTTTTCGCCCCCACACTGTTTTCCCAACCTTCCCTACCTTCCTCTCCCACACCATCTCCCTCTCCCCTCCAAAACATGCACGCGCAGTGGTGACAGCTGCACCGCCTCCTCCGATGGCTCCCTCTCTGGCCCGGTGGCAGTACCTTCCCCTCCTCAGGAGGAGGTGGAACCTCGGCTGCTGGAGCTGGAGCAAGACCCGCCCAACTGGAGGGAGCAGGCACCCAGTGACCTCCTCAACAATCTAAAGAAGAAGGAGATCAAGCGGCAGGAGGTCATCAACGGTGAGTCAAGCTCAGTCAGGAGCCTCAAGGCCGGCAAAGAACCACAGATAGGATTGATGTCACCCACGAAGTCCACACGTTGACAACACACAGTGAGACCTCTGTTCCCTGCTTCCAGAGCTGTTTGTGACCGAACACGCCCATGTGCGCATGCTGAGTGTGCTGCAGACGGTGTTCTTCCGCCCGCTGGAGCGACTCGAGATCATGTCAAATGCCGAACTGAACACCATGTTCCCCAGCCTGGATGAGATCTTTGAATTGCACTGTGAGTTCACGTGGACGCACCTGTCTGCTTTCTGGCTTCTTATCTGGAAGTTCTGTGGGCTGGAACACGTGGGTATTGACAGAAGACCTCTTGTTGGTTATTTCCTCACACATGTACTGAATGATGACTAAAATGATCGTATATGAATTGGAATGCACTCTTGCTGTATTCCCCCACTGCCCGCCCTAGGTGCATGTACTTACGTGGTCGACCAACAGCTTTCTCACATTCAGTTGAACCATTGTTCTCTTTGTTCTGTTTGCAGTTGCTTTCTATGAAAACCTGAAGAAACTACGACAGGAGAACAACTTTATTGTCAAGAGCATTGGGCCCACACTCCTGAACAGGGTGCGTAGGGCACGTTGGGGCTCACCCTACAATAGGCGTTCTTGCTGAAGTAGGCTGCTGTGGGCTGCTCTTCAGTGTGACGGTGACATGTAGCCCATGTGACCTCTGTGCTGTTTGCTGGAAATTTCAGTTCAAAGGAGCGGAAGGCGACTGGTTCCAGAAGCTCACCGCACGGTTTTGCAGCCGCCAGTCCTACACGTTGGACCTGATCAAAACCAGGCAGAAGAAGGACGCGCGCTTTGGCGCATACATACAGGTACGTACGTGTCAGTGGAGCGCTTGTGTTGTCATGTCCACTCAGACTGACCAGCCGCTGTTACATTGACTTATACAAGCTGTTGCAGTTAGCTGCGAAGTACAGCACATGTGCATTTGTGTGTTCCTTAACCTGCCCTGAAAAAGTCATGGTTTTTATTTGATTCATGTAACCCGTGTTCAGGTTAATGTGACATTGTTCTGGCTGACTCTGTGTTGAGGTCAGCGTGACATTGTGCCGCTGGCTCACTCTGCGTTCGGGTCAGCGTGATGTTCAGGCTGTTGATAAGCGTGTTAATCTTGTCAGGAAGCGGAGGCTAAGCCGCAGTGCCGCAGGCTGCAGCTCAAGGACATCATTCCTATAGAGATGCAGAGGCTGACCAAGTACCCGCTGCTGCTGGAGAACATCGCGAAGAGCACAGGTCTCCTGTCCTGCTCTGTCCCTTCCCCCGCCGTGCAGTCCCTTCCCATGTCATCACATCCCATCCTCTGCACGTGTGCTGTGGCAGCAGTGTAATCTCTTCACAGCTGGTTTTCTTCACTTTGTGCAGAGGATGTTTTGGAGAAAGACCAGGTTCAGCAGGCCGCAGAATGCTGTCGTAAGATCCTCAACCATGTCAACGAGGAAGTGAAGGAAATGGAGAACCTTCTGGTGAGTCGCATAAATGTGTTAATTGACAATATCGGTAAGACTTCAGGTCAGCAGTTGGCGATTCGTAAAGTTTTTCCAGGAGACAAAAGTTTTATATATGAGTGTTTGACTGTGCCAGGGATCGGCACCCCATACCTCCTTCTTGTTCAGGGGTTAGCTGTGCATTATATCTAATAACTAAAAGACAAACATCTATTTAAACGCAAACATTTTCCAAATAATCCAACCAATGACACCAGTACCAGTTAACATTTTTTTTGGAGCAAAGGTACTAGCATAAAGCAAATGGTGACAAGCCAAAGGCTTCTCTACCCATATAGGTTAAAAATGCTGTGCCTGCAGAAGGCAATCAATAAATTGGAAACTCTCGAGTGAACAATGAGGATTCCAAACATTAAAGATCTAAAGCTTTAAGTCCCAAGGAGACCCCTTCTCTGGCCCTCTGCCTACACCCAGGAAGCTGCCCAATTCTACATCATTTAAATGTGATTCTTTGCTGGGGAGAAGCTCTCTTTCCTCATGGTCTCGCAGGGTGCTGGATGAAGGCAGAGGAAACATCAAAGGAATCTCCTCTGTGTGCAAGGAGATAACAATAGAAGACACCTCCCTACTGACGTCACCACCTTCGTGGTGCTCCTCTAACCTGTAGCCTCCCATCGAAACTTGTCCTTCTCCTATCTCTCCTTGTCCCCCTTCCCTATCTTCAACGTGACCATTGGCCAGGGACTCTCTCACACGAGACGAGGACCTCAGTGATACAAAGACTCTGCAGAGTGTTTCCATTAAGACCAGTTTGTGTTGTCCTCTGTGCAGACCCTGAGGGACTACCAGCGCAGACTGGACACATCTGGGTTAAAGCCCAGTATTGAACTGTACCAGGAGTACAAGGTGAGGACCTCACTAAGGATCTAGCAGAGCTTTGCAAGGTGTTCACAAGCTTTCTTTTGCACCTCTAACCTCCACTGTATGGTTGTAAACCTTCGGGGTTTTCACCTCCATAAACCATTCTGCTTGCTTGCTTTTACTCTCAGACTATTGACCTAAGTCAAAGGACGATGATCTTTGAAGGGCCTGTCACCTGGAGGGTCACCAAAGAGAAATCAGTAGGTAAGATCTGAGAGCTGAAGGATAAGTGTTCCATTTTCCTCCATTCAAATCCCATAACAGCACTATGGTAGTAGATGTGCACCTGTAGATGCCCCCATTTCTGACCCCCTCCCTGACCCAGTGCCAACCCCGTCTCTCTGCAGACGTGCAGTGCGTTCTCCTCACAGACCTGCTGGTGCTGCTGCAGCGTCAGGACGACAAGATGGTGTTGAAGTGTCAGAGTAAGAACCACTCCGGGGTTTCTGAAGGAAAGCAGATGCTGAGTCCCATCATCAGGCTGAGCTCCGCCTTCCTCAGGGAGGTGGCCACAGGTGAGAGAGAGAGGCACATGCACACTCACTGAAAGTCACATACAGCGCCCGCTTCCACCCCCTCTCATGTCACTTGCTTCCTCTTTCAGACCCGAAGGCCTTCTATGTGATCTTCACTTGGGACAATGGTGCTCAAATCTACGAGCTGGTGGCCAGCTCGGTGGTGGAGAGGAAGAAGTGAGTGTGGGAGGAGCGGATGTAAGATGTGTTGGAGTAGGAGAGCATGTGAGCTGCTTCTGGTTAGTGTGTCGAGCTACCTGACACCCTCCTTGTCCCTGTAGCTGGACCGAGCTCATCAAGTCTGCAGTGGAAGACCTGAAGCAGAACGGGGCTCCCACCTTTGACAAGAAGAGACTGGGCAGCCTGCCCCCAGCCATGAGCAGCATTCCGTACAGCCCTACCACGTGAGTAACCGTGCAGTCACCTACACGGCAAGGACGGTGACACACACGCAGTCCGCAGAAGGTGGAACGTCATTGTGCTGTGGTGCCATGGTAACCATGGGGAAACAACACTGAGATAACAACACAGGGTGTGTCACACTGCAGTCCCGCTGTGTCCAGTGCACACGAACACGCTGCAGTCCCGCCGTGTCCAGTGCACACGCTGCAGTCCCGCTGTGTCCAGTGCACACGAACACGCTGCAGTCCCACCGTGTCCACACGAACACGCTGCAGCCCCGCCGTGTCCAGTGCACACGCTGCAGCCCCGCCGTGTCCACACGAACACGCTGCAGTCCCGCCGTGTCCACAGGAACACGCTGCAGTCCCGCTGTGTCCAGTGCACACGAACACGCTGCAGTCCCGCTGTGTCCAGTGCACACGAACACGCTGCAGTCCCGCTGTGTCCAGTGCACACGAACATGCTGCAGTCCCGCTGTGTCCACACGAACACGCTGCAGTCCCGCTGTGTCCAGTGCACACGAACACGCTGCAGTCCCGCCGTGTCCACAGGAACACGCTGCAGTCCCGCCGTGTCCACAGGAACACGCTGCAGCCCCGCCGTGTCCAGTGCACAGGAACACGCTACAAGCGTGGTGTTTTAGCCTTAAGGGCAACCTTGTGTGTCTTGCAGAAATGTAGAGCATTTTATTTCTCAGAACTCTCGAGTTTAAATCCCAAGGAGACCCCTTCTCTGGCCCTCTGCCTGCACCCTGGAAGCTGCCCAATTCTACGTCATTTTAATATAATTCTTCGCTGCGGAAGAATCCCCAGAATGCTTCTGTTGGTGTCTGTGACACACTGCTACAGGAAGCTCCGTTGCTTTAATTTGTCTGATTGGGTTTAGCATACAGCCTGTTCAGATGAGCAGTGCTGTACAAATGTTCTCATCCCGCTCTCTTTGTTTGTCAGTTTGCACGCCCCACTCAGCCTGACCGAGAATGGGAGCAGTCTGCGGAGTAGCAGTGCGGGTGCGTGGTTCTCTGCTCTTACTCAAATTATATAATAAGACCTTTATGGCAAAAATTGACATTAAGGTCCATTCAGACACTCAGATTCACTTTTGTAACATATATTTTGGGTTTTTTTTATCAACTGTTGGAGAAATAGCTGAATAATTTCCTGTTTTAATTAATCTCGGTCTTTGTGTGTTTTAGAGACTTGTATGTAATTCTCTCATGATGCAGAACAAGATAAGCTAGAAGCTAAGAGCGGGGACTCTCGCCACGCGCTAATGGACTATCTGTCAACCAACGGCTTTGAGCTGCTCTGCCACAGCAACACTCCTCAGGAGAAAGTGGCCAGTGAGGCAGTGGAGGAAGGTGAGGGGCTCGCATCCTATTGGCTGCTAAGCGGTGAGGGAAGGTGAGGGGCTCACATGCTATTGGCTGCTAAGCAGTAGGGGAAGGTGAGAGGCTCACATCCTATTGGCTGCTAAGCAGTAGGGGAAGGTGAGATGCTCACGTCCTATTGGCTGGTACATCTCTGCTCATCTCGCTTTACACCAGTAGCTCTGCAGCTAACACTTGCACCAATTTGAAGATGAAATATGACATAGTCATATGGCTGCCTTGTTTTTTGTGTGCCTCTTGCAGTTGCAGCCCTGAAGAGGATATTTAAAGGTGGCGGGACGTGTGAGGCATCGCTCGAGGGGGAGAACAGAGACACGCCACTAGAGAAACAGCAACCAGAGATGGATAACAGTCAGTCCACCAGTAATCACCATGTTTCACTGCTTTATGTTTCCGTTCATTTGCAAAGGAATAGAGACACGAGGATGAAGAACCGAACGCCGCAGTGCGTTCGTGCTTTATTTCAGGAGAACCCGCTGTGGTGCAGAACGTCTGAGCTCACACGTTTAGCACGTCTACATGTTCTACTGCATTTGCAGCAGATGGCGAAGTTTGTGATGGAAAGATGGAAGCTGACCAGAGAGGGGAGGAGGAGGACGGCCAGCCGAAGGCCACTGGCCCAGTGGTGCTATCCCAGGACATGGTGGCTGAGGCTCTGAAGCGGATTCGGAACCTCGAGCAGCAGCTGAAACAGTTGCAGGTACGCGTGGTGTAGAGTTAGCTGAGCCCAGACAAAGTGCTCATGCACAGCTGACCACTAAGACGGCTCGTGAGGTGCGTAAGAATGCGGCTTGTTCGCAAGGCAAGATCCTGCGGAGCATACGCTGTAATCGCTTCTGTTGGCCTCTTCTAAATTTCAGACTGTGGAAGAAGAGCACCACCGACTACAAGACATCCTCTGCAAGTATTCTCTTGCAGGGGACAGCTACCAGTAATGCCACCTGCTAGACATCAGGTAAACTGCTAGTTAAGTCTGCACACATGCATGTGTGCGTTCATGATGTGTTACTAGTTGTTCCGTGGTTGTTTTTTCAATTCTCTTAAATCTCTGTTGTATTCTGCTTAACCCAGTCAGTCCGTCTTCCTTCGTTGTTCCTCTGCTTAGCCCTACAGCTTCCAAACCCAACCATATTGTGTTCTTTCTGTGTTCTCCCTTTCAGGTTATCACATGTGCTGAACTTGACTTTGGTTTGATGGATGATTGGATCTCTTTGATCAGTCTCGGTGTGAGAGAGCTTCTCCTGCTGCTCTCTGAAGACCAGCTCATTACAACAAGCTCAAAGAAATTAGGTGACATGTGAGCAAGTGTGCATGTACATCTGGGCTGGCTTTATCTGTCTTCCCAAGACTCTGAGTGTGTGTGTGTGTGTGTGTGTGTGTGTGCGTGCGTGTGCGTGCGCGCGCACGTGCGCTTAACGCAGGCCAAAGACTGGAGAAATGCTTGTTGTAACGGTGATGGAATGTTGTTTAAACTGTAGTAAAACACGCACCAAACTAACGCCATCTAGTCAGACAGATGCACCTTTGTCAGTAGCTAATGCGTGTGTTTCAAATGCACACTTAATTTGCGCAAAAAAAAAACTGATGGTTAGTTTTTTTTTTTTTTTTTTTTCCCCTGCTGAAATTGATCTTGACAACAAATCTGAATTTTATCTTTAGGTTTTTGTTTTGGCCAGTAATTACTGTAAGTAATCAGAGGTTTCTCATTCAGTTCAGCTTCCAGTCACTGAATAATAAACATTTTGTTATACGGTGTAATTGCACCATTTGCTAAAATGTATGATTAGAATTTAATTTATTCTTACTGTAATAGGTGTCCAAAAGGTGTTATTTTGCCGTTAAATTGTGCACACCTATGTACGGTTGTTTAAATTTTTTTGCTGACTGCCTGTCAGCTTGCCCTGTTGACAGCGTGTTGCGTAAATGATAGAGTTTGCTGAGCTTGGACCAGGGAGAGAGCAGGAGGCAGGGTGTTATTACTAAGGAAACGGAAATGTAGATGTAGAAGCAGGGGGTCGACATGAGCAGGAGCAGTGAGCTTTGGGGAGTAGCCAGAGAACGGTGCAAGGGCCTGAAAGCACGTTGGAGAGTGAGGCGCAGACAGAACAGCAGCCTTGGCAGGCAGACACACACACACACACACACACACACACACACACACACACACACTCTGACAGGGTCGTGTCTAAGCAGAGCCCTGCTCACCCAGCATCCCTCACTCCTATGTCCAGTCACGTTCACACTTAGGGTTGTTCGCAGTCCATGCAGGTGGCGGAGGGGTAGTGATGTTAGGTGCTGAGGGACAGATACACTCTTACGTTAAAGTACAAACTCTCTCTTACGGTTGTATTTGTATTAGCATTTCCTGATACGAAGCCTCGTAACGGTTTTTAAATGTGTGTTTTAGTTTACGCTTTAAAATTGCAGTTTCCAAGCAGGACCAAAGAGAGGGTTAAATATTAGCTTTAGTGTTTTCACGTTTTTAATAATAGAAGACTTTTTTCCTTAGTACACAAAAGGTTTTTACAAAACAGCATATGTATATTTCAATCCATTTGTCTTTTATAAGGCTTCGTTTTGCTTCTCCCTCATACTCCATACCCACCATGTTTGTCTAAAGCTTGTGAAGTTGTGCACGCGATGCTGTGGCAACCATTAGTCTATTTACGTTTTTGGTGTGTCGCTTTGGGGTCGTTGGGACGCTCGTCTGATGGCCTTTGCAATGGTTTGGGGTACACCAACTGTTCTGGAGTGAACCTGTAGGGCACGGTGGTGCTACGATGTGACCGGTTGGCCGTGTACTGTATCGTGCCACACAGTCGTAGCAATGCGTGTTTGTGCTTGTGTGTACTGGACGGGGTTGGAGTTTCTGTTGTACTGAACAGTGAGCTTACGATGAGGTTTGTGTGAGCGTGAAGACACGTGAAGGAAAGGCAGGATCCTGACGTCGCAGCAGGAGACCGCAAAACAGCTGCAGCTAGTAGGAAAATTAGACACTCGTTTATTGCTCTAATGGGTTATGAATATACATAATGTACTTTCTGCAATAAATGCTTGTATCTTTACTATATAATTATGCAATTTTCAAAGTTTATTTCAGAAGCAGGGGACATTGTATATGTTATGTGATATGGAAGTAAATATTTTGCACTCTTCTCTTTACCCTTTTGTGTCACTCCATCTCTCCTGTACTTTACACTCTTGTCGGCTGGAATTCTGGGACACTTTCTAAACAGAAATGAGTATATAAGGAGTCTGTTTTTCTGCCTTTAGTGACTGTCAGGGAACGATCGTGTGCTTAACTGTGGTCTGCTCCTGAATGCCTTTACTCACCTTTCCAACAGCAAGATGTGTGTTTATAAATGCACGTAGTACCGGTGAGGACAGAATGCAGTGCGGTCCAGGCACATGTGTGTCTCCACAACGACCGGCTCCCCCCTCTGTACTGTCACGCAACCCTGAAATTTGTGGTGGAGTTTCCTCGGCAGGGGCAGCTGGGCTTTCATTCAGGTAGACATTGAGAAGTGTGCTGGTCAGGAGATGGGAGCCAGTCAGGAGTTCCTCGTGCTCCGTCAGCACAAGTTTTAAAGTGTCCGTTTGTTCTGATGTCTGTTATTTGTTAAATTTGACCTGACACATTAGTAAGGACAGTTAATGAGAGAAAATACATTCTCATAGTTTCTTGGTTTATCCTGTAAATGTTTTTTTTTCTTTTTTTTTTCCCCCTTTGCTTGTGGAACAATGGGCTACCATGTTGTGTGGTGCCCCCCCATTGCTGTTTGTTTTTTTTAATCTCTCCCCCCACCACATCAGCCTCCTGTATTTTCTTTAGATGCCCCCCCCCCCCACACATCCATGATTGCTTTGCTTTTACTCTGTATCCTGTATGCAACTGCATAAATATATGTTTAAAGGTATTTATAGAAATGTGTGCCTTGTCTCATGATCCAGCCTGTTCCTTTCCAAAGGGCTCTTGTGGAAGTACTTTGGACACTGTCTCCTCACTGTCATCCACAGACAGGACCATAAGTCTACAAGCTCAGCCTCCAGCTGGGCCAGAACTGTCCAAAAGAAAGATTTAATAGCATTTGCATGCTGCACCTATACATCTGTAATGTGGCATGCTGTGTGCTTTTCACCCTTTGGCTGTACTGGCCTGTCCAGACAGTGCTTTATACCGAGCAGGTCTGGTCACTGTCAGACACCCGGCATGGATCTATCTATCTATATGAATATATAAGAAGTATACTGTGTATTTGGGCTTTGATCTTGTTTGTACGAGGGTTTTATGTACACTGAAGAGGTGAGGTACGTTTTTTAAATGGTCTTCATTTTTTAAATAAAAGGAAAACTGTCATATGGTTTGTGTGTGTGTGTCGTGTTTGTTTGGAACTGGAGGCCAAAAACTGTAGCGTAGTGTAGTTCTGTGATGAGGTGGAGCAGGTGACGGCCTTTGTGAAATGCGGCTGGGGTCCCTACGCGTGGTGTCTAACAGACTTTCCAAAGAGCAGTTGAAATGGTAAGACGTGAATCGCAGAAAGGAGAAGGTCAGGTGCACATTTCCTCATTTTAATGTTCTCTAGTATTTCCTAAGATGGTCATGAACATGGGCATGCTGTATAATTGTGTAGGAAGCAGGTCTGGTGGCTCAGTGGGTAGAACATCAGGCTGGGAGGCGGAAGTCTCCTGGTCCCTTGTTCAAATCCCAGCCCATCTAGGTGTGTCCATGTGCATAACACTCAGCACTAGCTCCCCGGGTGCCATGTATGGCTGCTCACTGCTGCCCCCAGGGGGATGGGTTAAATGCAGAGGAAAAATTCCTTGTGACAAACATACTTGGCCATAAACACGATTCACCTTTCCCTTCATCATTGCCTCTTCCTCCTTCCTTCACTGAGGAGGAATGAGCCACAGGACACTTCAAGCTGCCACACAAGGCATCACAGGAGCTGACCTGTACGTTGGCAGCAAAGGACAAAAGGTGGTATTTGGACAAAATGTGGACTGGGCTTTGCACCTCAAGTATGCAAGGCCCCAGGAGGACGTGTCCCATGCTGCAGATGAGGAGGAGGAGGTCTTCAGCGCTTGTACAAAAGGCAAATTAAGTCAGCAGAGAGGGGGAGGGAAAGCAGCAAAGTGTCTATGAACACAAGAGGGAAGGTGGGCTGAAAGGGTGCTGAGGTGGAGAGCCGGGGAGGAGCCCCAGCTGTGCAGAAGGGGAGAGGGCGATACAGAGCTGGCGGCGGACAAGAACACCGAGCTATCGTCTCAGCGTCACTCGCAGTGCTGTGTTCGAGTTCAAAGCCTAGGCATGATGACCAGAGTGATCCTTTTTGCCTGCTGGGCAGGTGAGTAAGAGGCCGTGAAAAGGACGTTCATGCTTATTAGCACGTCGCCAGCACCGTGGCTGAAAGGTCAAAGTAACTTGTGTTGTTTTATAGTTACACTTCTGTATAAATTACTAAAGGGAGTTTAGCTTTGAAAATAAAACACGACTCGAATGTTAGTTTTTTTCAAAGAATAGAAGTGCTGTTGGATACAAACAGTAATTCTGCTGTCTGGTTTTACAACAGTATTTTCAGTGTTTTTGTGATAAGATCAGTATTTTTAGCATGTTCGATCTGAATCAGTGGAGCTCATCTCCTCAGACTAAGAATAACATGCAACACTTGTGCACAGATGTTAGCTAGCAAAACTAAAACTGCATTTCACTAAAACCATTTTTGACAAATTACCTTTAGCTGCTCCAAATGACACCTTAAGATTCTTTTCCGAAGTGGTTATAATACCGTACTTCACATTGTTTCCTTGCTGTACTGCAATTATTCCCAGATGAAAAATGTAACAATTCATCAGAACTAGAAGATACTTTTCCAAACACAAGATGTGGTGCAGCACAGAAAACGAAGCAGTTAGTGGTGTGATTGTAATCGAGACACAGGGTGTCCTGAGCACAGATGCTCAACACTGACTGTTTCAGTGTAACCTCCCACACATTCTAAAGTCACCTGGTGTTCTGCTTGTGAACTTGATCATCTTCTGTATGCTCACCTCATTTAACCTCTTCTGATCTACAGCTGTTGGCTTCAGCAGTCAGCCTTGGCTTGAGCAAGATGATTCCTTTCTCGAAGTCGAAGTCTCCCACTCAGCCACACTCAAATGCTGTTATAAAACTGAGAAAGGGAGTACAAAACCCATCTGGACCTTTATTTCCAAATATGAAACCAAACTTTCTCTAAAACGTTTAAGTACCACCAATGAGACAACTAAGCCAAACGGTAAAACCTGTCAGGTGCTTGAATTAAAAGCCGTTACAGTAGAAGACACAGGCTTGTATCGGTGCCTCTTTAATTCCACCAAGATGAAACCCCCAACGTACAGCTTCGGCACGTATCTGCGTGTGTACAGTGAGTACAGCAAGACCTTGCATTCTCAAAATCGTTTCTGTTCTTTCATGTGTACGGTGGGATGATGTGAGATGTTCTGCAGGATCGACAGAGAAATGATAATTAATCCATCTTGATGAAGAAGATGACACAATTTGAAAATACAAATAGAGCTAACTGCCAGCCCATACTCTGCTGAGTGCCCTTATGTATAGCTAACTGCCAGCCCATACTCTGCTGAGTGCCCTTATGTATAGCTAACTGCCAGCCCA
Organism: Chitala chitala; assembly: GCA_025773905.1. NCBI lineage: Eukaryota > Metazoa > Chordata > Actinopteri > Osteoglossiformes > Notopteridae > Chitala > Chitala chitala. The sequence continues at coordinate 25,952 of JABJVR010023460.1, forward strand.
TACTCTGCTGAGTGCTCTTATGTATAGCTAACTGCCAGCCCATACTCTGCTGAGTGCTCTTATGTATAGCACTTGGACTTCATTTTAAAAGTGATAGTGGCAAAGTGTTATAAAACAAAAACTGTTCTATATGAGGAATTGTCTGTAGTGTTATGGCTAATTTTCAGTGGCTATACCTGTGGCTGCAATGCTAATGCACAATGTGTTCTGCTGTTGTTGAATAAGCTAATTTAACATTGGCTGTCATTCCCAGAACCACTACAGAAGACTCTAAAATTCAGTGAAAGCACCAAGAACAAGGTCCTTATAGCAGAGGGCATTCTTCTTCTCTTGTGTGTGATGGTGCCAGGAGCTCTGCTGATCAGGAAGGTGAGATTGATGTGGTACCAGCCAGTCTGGGCTGTGAACAGCCGCTGATGATTCGTGAAACGTGAAGCCTCAGTAAACAGTGCAAGTATTGTATTGTGTATGTTGCTTTAATGCTATCTTCATTTTCATCAGAAAAATATTAACTATCAATTGGAAAAGAAGAAGGGCAAACTGGAGGAAGATAACATTTATGAGGTGAGATCCCAGAGCCAACACAAAGTGTACTATCTTATTGTAGTGTTAATCTTCACCCTTCTCACCATGTGCATTTAAAAAACAGGGGCTTGATCTGGAAGACTGCACTTCTGCCTACCATCAGATTCAGCGTTCCCGGGTGGAAGGACCATACCAGGATGTTGGAAACATTATGGAAGAGGACATTCAGCTGGAAAAGCCTTAGAAAATAATGTGTAGAGACAGAAATAAGGGGGAATAGTAAACTGAAGTTAATAGTATTATGTCGTAGTTAACGTGCTTGTCTTCTCACAACTAGCCCAAATTGAGTACAATTTTTATGGAAGGTCTGTAGTACCGATGGCATCTCTTAGCCTCTTAAATGAAATCCTTTCAATATATTAATATCAAGATTTTGTTCTTTTCAGCACATTCATGTCATGGCTGTACGTCCGTTTATCAGTCTGTTGTATTAAACAGAAGTAGCTTCAGGATATAAAGTGACAGTCATGGTGTACATGTAACTGTTTCACAGTAAAAATGCTTATTGAACAGTCTGCTTATGAAATATTAAACGGATAAGGATTTTGTTGTTGGTAATATATTTTTTATTAATAAAATCTCTTGTATATAATTTGTAACACTTGAAGTTTTTCAGTTAACAGTACATACTGACATGCATGAACACAGACAGTAGATGGACAAAAAAAAGCCAGTTAAATCAACACAGAAGTACAGAGAGGTGGATGTGCTGTACAGGGTATCAATATGACCTTAGATTAACAGTATGACTTTAGATTAAGCACATAAAGTTTTGTATTAAAAGAGCAGCTTTATTTGAAGCCATGCATAGAGGCTCTTTGTAGGAGCAGTGCGCATTATGCCAGTCCCCTTAACACCGCAGATACACAATACAGGCGAATACTGAGCACATATAACACAAGGGACTACACAAGACCCGCTGGTACATGCTAAATCACATAGCTTGGGGTAGCCAACCATGGTCCTGGGGGGACCCAGTGGGTACAGCAGGGGTAGCCAACCACGGTCCTGGGGGGCCCCAGTGGGTACAGCCGGGGTAGCCAACCACGGTCCTGGGGGGCCCCAGTGGGTACCCCAGTAAGAGATTAATAATAAATTCAAAGTGCATGTAACCTTTTCCAGTTTGGCACTCTGCATTACATCTTTGACCCAGTATGTAAAAGCTAGGCAGATAGGTATACGCCTTCCCCTCACACAGGATGAAACGTCTTGCTAGAAGTCAGGAAAATGCAATGACCTTCCGAACGTAAGAATGGAGAGGATATACCGTCCGGGAGTGTACCAAAAACCGCAATCACAGAAGAGGGAGGAATACGGCAGCGACTGGCCTTAGAATTATCTTTTAAATGCGTTATAACGTGCTTATTGTGCAATACAATTAACTAGTTATTAGGGTCATGACTATACGGTACTCTTCCAGTCTCTGCACACTTTGCAGTTGCAAAACCTTGACTTCGGCCCACACGCCTGCTGCAGAGCTCAGCGCAGCGTCACCGCGTTGCTTTAATGCCCCATGACTCACTGACTAGGCGCGCGGTGCTTGTTTGATAGGATGTGGCGGTGACGCGCGATCGGTACGCACGTGCGCGGAGGGATCGGCGCTGACGTCACGAGGGGAACATGGCGACGGGGACCAAGGATGCAAGTTTTACCGGAGAGAACGGAATGAGTAAAAAACGCTCATCAAAGCACAAAGAGAGCGGGGCTAAAGGTAATCCTGCCGTGGTATGCGCCGCACACCGGCCAAACCGTGTCGGTAGTGCAGTCATTTAACAGCGTTTAATACCATCGCTATTTAATTTGCAAACAAGGCAGGCGGTGACTAAACGCAGAGCTTACTGCTTATTTCATTACCTGTCTGCAGTATTATGACATATAGCGACGCACAGTTGACATCTTCCGGATGGCACTTTACTTTGCATGGCGCTTTGATCTCACAGCCCGGACAGGCGCCGGTCTGCGCACCGGCGCTGCGCTGCTTGTTTGTAAAGACTAGTCATTGACGAGTATGATGTAGCGCATCTGCTGAAAAGCAGGTGAGGTGAAGTGAGCGCGGTGGCAGGGCTGTAGTGTAACTCGCGTTAATGCGGACATGTACATCGTTATTCCGCACACACCCACTAGGGTGTTGGCTCTCTACAGTTTTTGCAGACTAACCGTGATCATGCACGAAGTTGCTGGCAGCGGTATTCATGCATGTCGCTGCTTGACAGACATGATAGTACATAAAGACCCGTTTACGTGCCCCTTTAGATTATGCATAACTTCTTCATTGTTAAGGAAAGCTGCGCGAGGGGAGACCTTACTCCCGAAGTGTTCAGGAGCGCGCGAGATGTTTATTTACACAGTCAACATCCTATAAACGGCGCGGCTCTTACTTTAGTGTCAGTAGCATCATGTAGTAGTCATTGGAAACGGTGCCTTTGTCCCCTGCCGAACATTTGCCATTTTGGTAGGTTGTTGTTGTTGTTATTATTTTGAGTCAGTTGTCGTTTTATTAGGGGCGAGGGAGAGAAACCGTTGCATGTCTGCAATGCTTGTTTAGTTTTAATCTAAGATGCTGAAAGAGTAAGTGTTGTGATGTTATGTCTTCAAGCAACAAAATGCACAGAAAAGGATGGCAGTGACAAATATAGTGGAATGTTTCAGTGTTCAAGTTTTGTGTGAAATGTGACATTTGAAGTTGTGTGTTCAGAGTCGCTGCACTTTCCACCTTACATACGAAGGTAGCCAGTGTCCTTCCTACTCTTCCTTCTGTGGTGGTAATTCTGTCATTCATGCCTCTGATTGTGAAACATCACTTCTGTACTTCCCTGTGAGGTGAAGTCTGACTTGTGTTACCATGCCAATTCACTGCTGAGCACAAAGAGGTCAATGACCATATTTTACATGTACAGGAGAGGATTTAGCCTTTATGAGTACAGAGTACAGGGAGGTTAGTGTGGATTTGCTTGCCCTTGTGGTACTTATCCCTTTGGTGTACCCAAATCTACTGCAGTCCCAACTTTGCTCATTAATCATTTTAGAATTATTTTGCTCCCCTGTTTATTATCACATTTAAGAAGCAAAGGTACTGGAATTTGTGGATGAAGTTTAAGTTATTCATAATGCCGGCTGAGTGGAATTAAGGAACAGAGACGTGCCACTCCCGTGTGCCTGTCGAACACATGTCTGAGTTGTATGACAAGTAAGAATCACATCAAATCTTAACACCAGTTTGGTGTCGTTACTTGACCTGAACTTCATAAGTTTCTAGTATGAACCCACAAAGGCACAGGGGGAACAAGGTGACATGAAATGAGAGTTAAATTTACACACCCGTATCCGTGAGCTTTGACAGAAGGATGACTTTCTGATCTCTGGTAGGTTCAACGCTCTGCTCCAAATAAGGTTACCATCAGGGTCAGTGGTCTGGTAGGGGTGCAGCAGGAAAGAACAGGCAGCTGAGTTTGAATAAAGGGAACAGAAAAGCAGGGGGCCCAGTGTCTCCTCATAGCTGCTGTTCATGTACGGTCCAGCTGTGTGAGAGGTCACATCACAGGAGCCCAGGGAGTGGTTCTGTGTGGGAGAGCGTGCTGGGCCAAGGGTAGGCTGGTGGGAGGGGCCCAAAGGAAACATCTGCTGGCTGCTCTTACTTCTGGGTAACAACTTGAGAAATAAGTGTCCCACAGCAGGACAGAGGTGAATGTAGGGGCTGAAAACAAGCAAAGGCAGCAAACAGGGAGGCTTCGTGGAAATGAGCGTTTTGGCTACAGAGCCAGGAGGTGTCCGGTGGTACTGCACGCTCTCTCTCTCTCTCTCGCTCTCTCCCTCTCCCTCCCTCCCTCCCATCTCTTCTCATTCTCCTTCTCTGATTCCCTCACTCACTTACCGTGCTTCTGAGTGAGCGTCAGCAGACGATAGGAGACGAGCACAGAGCCATGAGTTCACAAGCTGGTAAAATTTACTTCTTTCTTTCACCGCGGTGTAATGGCATGTTCACCATTTGTAGATAAGAGTTTGATTTCAAATATCACGCTCCTTGCAGCAGTAGTTTTAATGTTTGCTGTTTAGTGTAGGGATGTAACTTTGCGTGAGGGAGAGAGGACATGAGTAATTGAAGATAAATGTAGACTTGCTTAGTCGTCCCTGATGCTTGTTAGGTGAGGCCGTCTCAGGTGAGGGGGAATGCCACGCTTCTTCATGTATTGTGTAAAAGACAGACATGCTTCTCACCTGTTGTGTCACGGTTCTAGGGATTTGAGTCTGGGACTTGTCCTGAGTGCCGAGGCTCGGTCTGGGTGCTGAGGGCATTTCGAGGGCCTCTGAGGGGCGCAGCAGTGTGACTGGGCCGGTTCTACAAACAGGCTTCCCTCAGCCAAAATGCGGCTACTGCACAAAGCTCCTCTTCTGTCCTCCACAACGGCATGGGGTGGGAGGGAGCGCCTGTCACCCTTCCCCTGGACATGTGACCGCGTGCAGCACAGAGTCCAGGATTTCTCAGAACCGCTGCTGGCCGTGTCTGTGACAGCGGTCCCGGCTGAGGGAACTCAGTATTTTATAACGTACCTTTGTTTGGGATGTTGTTTTCCGCAGCGTATGTAAAACTTTAATTCCGACGTGCGTCAGTGAAACATCTGACATTTCCTTAACTAATATATTGTTGTTTGTGTATAATTTGACTGGGGACCTTATTAAACATCTGAACTTGACATGTAACTTTGTACTGTCTTTGCAGCAGGTAACAGAGGATCACTCCTGCTTTGCACCCAGTGTTATTCATGATAAACTTGCCACGTATTTGTTTTTATGCGTTCTGCTGGTAACGGTTGTTTTTCCAGAGCCAAAGACTGCTTAATCAGCTTTGTTTAGCTCCCGGTGTAGTTTGGACTGTGCTGTACTGGGCCCTGCATGGCACCCTTCAGTAAAAAGTGACACCGCACTTTAGTGTGATCTTGTTCCTCTTGTGTATCCAGGCCACACTGGCCACTGTCTCTCAGGTGAGGCAGCTTCATGGAGCATTTCTGTCTTCTCAGCTGTCCTCACTTGTCAAACTTATTTAGTTCTTTCTCTCTCTCTCTCTCTCTCTCTCTCTCTCTCTCTCTCTCTCTCTATTTTCTCCAACCTCTCACTCTTTCTCCCCCCCTTTCTCTGTCTGTCTCTTCCCCTCCCTCTCTCCCTATCTCTCACTCCCTTCCTTTTTCTCACTCATTTTCTCCTTCTCTCCTTCGACACTCCTGGATGTCCAATCACATCAGTATCTAAATACCTTTTGTCAGAAATTGACTGAATAACAGAGTTTGTAGTAAATGAATGGCTCCGTCAGTCGCTCATTGTCAGACGTTTGTTGATTATGCCTTGCCTCTGTCCTGAGCAGTGACATTCTCAGTCCTCTCACACCCACAGTGTGATTCTTGTGTCTCTCCACCTGTTTGTTGTTGCCCTTCAGAGGGGGCGCTGCTGCCTTCAGCTGTGTCGCTGTGCTCCATGTAAGAGTCTGATTTTCTGGGTCAGAGAGAGACACGTTCACCCTTTGGACACCAGATGCCTCACCCCCTCTTTGTGTGCCTAACTATAGACGCCAGACTCGTGACTTGGAAAGGGAGGGGAGTCTGCCTGGAACAAGGCGTTATTACAGAAAGGATTTGGGAGGGGGTCGGGGTTCTGTGTCAAGGGGCACAGTAGAGTTTTTTTTTTTTTTTTTTTTTTTTTTTTAAATTAGAAGAAAAAAACCGGTGAAAATGGTACAAAATGGAAGGTAGGCCAGAAGGGGCGTCAAAACCGAGCAGCCCACCGTGGATCATGAGCAGAGTGCAAGTTCATTTATCGCTCACTTTGACTCACTTCATGACCGTTTATGAGTTAATTAAAGCAAGATGTGCTGGTGCTACAGGCAGTGTGTACATGTGAGTGTGTGCATGTGTCTGCGTGCGTGCATGTGTCTGCGTGCGTGCATGTGTCTGCGTGTGTGTGTGTGTCTGCGTGTGTGTGAGATGCCCTGTCCTGGGCACCCTGTACTGTTCGTGTTTTGCATCTAGATGCTGTGTTTGTTGATGAGGGACAGCTTAGTGTGAGGATGCTGTGTTTGTTGATGAAGGACAGCTGAGCGTGAGGATGCTGTGTTTGTTGATGAGAGACAGCTGAGCGTGAGGATGCTGTGTTTGTTGATGAGGGAAACCTGACCTGCTGCCTTCTACTTGGTTTGCCTGAATCGCCTTCACCTATCAGGTGTCGCCTTCTGAAATTCAAGTGTTTCTCTGTTAGCGTCACTGCTGGTGGCCTTTGGCCCTACGCCTACCTCAGTTACAGTGATGGGATTAGGATTAACATCGGATACAGGCCACCGTACGTATGGGTGGATTAGAGGAGGAGGCCTCGGGGTACAGAAAGCACCAGTGCAGTGTGGTCCAGCCTGGTGTGGGCAGCTGGGGTACCAGACTCTTCTTAGGTCCCCCCCCCCCCACACACACACACACACACACACACACACACACACACACACACACACCCTCATGTTACACCAGTGATATCAGCCCGCAGGTCAGCCTGGGAACTCTTCCCCATGTGTTTCGCTGTGTTCAGAACGGTTCAGTGGGCTCAGAATAGACCTCGACACAGCTGTTGGCTGTACTGTTTTTCTGTTTCATTATTCAAAGGCCTTGACAGCACAAGAGCAGAAACATGGTCTGGTATGTGGCCACTCTGCTAGGTGTCATTTGCATTGATTAAGTGCAGTTTGCTCAGTGTGCATATCGCGACATCCCCGCAACACAGGAACTGTGTCCCACTGCTCTTCTGACCATATGACTTTGTTTCCCCTCCCTTCCCCCCCCAGTGATGGAGAGCAAGGCGGTGTTTGCGGCCCTGTATGCTGTGTGTGACGACAACGCTGCCTTCTTCTCCGGAGGTCCCAACGGCCCACAGGGAGACGCGGCCAAGCGTCTGGTCCAGGCCATGACTCTTATCCAGGAGCACGCCCGCAGCCTGGAGCCAGTCATCTCTGGATTTGTCTCAATCTACCACCATTTTGACTTTGACCCAGAGACACCAGCCAATGGATACCGCTCGTTGGTGAAGGTGTGTGTGTGCGTGTGTGCCAGGCTTCACCTTGTGTTCTGTGTGTCCAAGTGACATCCTGCATTGAACCGTTGCTCTCCTGCCAGCCCTAAAGATGAGTGTTTATGGGCATTTGAGAAGTTAAGGACTTAGCTTCAGGAGCCCTTTTCCAAGTTTGATTCCTCAAAAACTAAAACCACCAACCAGTAAGTAGAGAAGAGAGAAGCCTTCTGTAGGCTGGACCCGTCTGCCTTTAGACTAGGTGATTACAGTGGCACCTGGGTCTCTGCCTGAGTATATTCAAATACAGGTTATAGCAGAATGTGTGTTAAGGGAACACAGTGAAGTTTTGTAGGAATACAGTGAAAAGTTACAGACGTTGCAGACCAATGTGGAGTACAGAGAAATTGGTTCAGTACAATGACATGCATAGTCATACATTAGTACAGTGATAAAACTAGAGAATTGTATAAATTGGAATAAAAGAAGGAAGACAAAGGGCACAGTGCTTACAAAGGGACTTTTATCAGTGGGACGTCCTCACTGACTCAGAGCTCACAAAGGTGCAGGAGGCCCAGCCTGTCTACAGGGGGCCAGCCAATCAGCTTCTCTGTTACCTGACTGACAGCGTATATGACCAGTGTGTTACTGCCCACGCCACCCCCAGCAGACACACCTTGCCACTTTGTACTTTATGCTCACTTGCTCTTTTCCCCTTATTTCTTCCTGTCCCTCTCGTCCCTCTGCCGTAATGCGCCACTCCAGTGACGCTGCTCTCTGCTCCGTCACTCAGGTCGTGCGCTGCTGCCTTCTCCACATCATCCATAAGGGGCGCTACATTGCTTCCAACCGGCGCAGCATCTTCTTCCGGGCTGCTCACAACGCGGGTGAGATGGAGGCGTACTGCAGCGCCCTGTGCCAGCTACGGGCGCTGCTCTACCTGGCACAACGCCTCCTGCATGACAACAGCCACGGTAACCTGTTCTTCCAGGAAGAGAGCGGGCTGAGCCAGAGCTTTGTGCGGGAGTACGCCTCGATGCACAAAGGATGCTTCTACGGCCGCTGCCTGGGCTTCCAGGTGAGTAGCCCTTCCCTCGGGTCCGTGCCTAGGGTGCCCTGTGCACACCTCCCTCTCTCCCCACCTCCCTCCCTCCTGTAAGGGTGTGCTCCACGCTCCGTTAACTCAACACACATGCAGCTTTGTTTAGTGTCTCTTCTGCAGCTTTCGTGTCAGTTGGGAGGTTTTTTACTTTCTTTTTGAGGTGCCCATCTGTAGTGACTTACTGTGGTGAAACTGAAAAGGTACTGAAAACACGTCTGCCCCTCTCTGTGTTTCTCTCTGCCTTAGTTCACACCTGCCATTCGGCCATTCCTACAGACCATCGCCATCGGCCTGGTGTCCTTCGGAGAGAACTACAAACGTCACCAGTCTGGGATAGGTTAGTCTGCCTCAGTCCGGCCGTTTCCCTGTCGGTGGGGGGTTGTAGCCGAACGCGCTGAGCGGTGATGGTGTTGAGCGCGCTCAGAGAGGGCGTGCTCTCACAGCTGGTCTAACGCGGTCTGTTTGTGCCCCATGCTGCACTGACCCCACACCCTACAGTGGAGCCGGGTACTGCGCCGTACGGTGAGTCCACGCTGCCACCCCTCTCTCGTACTCCTCTTTCGTTTGCTGAAGAGCAGTACCAGAGAAGCTGTGTAGCTGTGCAGCCCCTCCCCCAAACGCCCCTGCTGTTTGCTGTGGGTTATGTGTATGACCCCCCTCCTCCCTCCCGCCCTTTTCCTGTTTTCAGGACACCGGATTGGACAGTTTCCCTGCATTTCCTTTTATTGTCATGGTGTCCTTATTTGTTGCTGTTAGTTTGTTTTGCTTTTGGTTCTTTCTTCTGCTTCTCTCCACATGGAATTTGTGTGGAGCAGTAATGAAGAGTTAATTTACACCCCTTCACAAGCCCCCCAAACGTTTCATGGGCTGTTTTTTGTTTTCCTCTTTTATTTATTGGGTATTTGGTCAGGGGTGGCTGCCAGCTCCTTTTTCACATCGGGGAAGTACGCCATAGATCCAGAGCTGAGGGGGGCGGAGTTTGAGCGCATCACGCAGAACCTGGACGTGCACTTTTGGAAGTCCTTCTGGAACATCACTGAGACAGAGGTGTTGTCGGTGAGACTCTGGTGGAAGACGTCTGTGCCATAATTCAATAAGTCTGTGAATTTTAATTTTAATTATTTTTTTTTGCAGTATTTCAGTATCAGTCTAGAATTACAAATAAGTAGTTTATTTCTGCTCCATGCGTCCATTGTGGTCTCTCAGAGCTTGGCCAGTATGACGTCTGCCCAGGTGAGAGTGAACCGTGCCCTGTCTGTGCCCCCTGAGACCTTCGATCTCCCGCTGGTGTCAGACCCTCGTCTCTCCGTCACTGTAAACCCCCCAGTGGCTCACTGTGGACCAGCACCCATACAAATGCGCCTCATTTCCTATGAGCTGCGTGAGGGACAGGTGAAGAAGTTTGCACTGTTGTGTGACTCCTACTGAGTGTCCGTCTGCGCTCCTCCCTATCGCCCTCCCTTTGAGCTTGTCTGCGCACTTCCCTGTTTCCCACTCTCTGAGCCTGCATCTATGCCCCCCTCGTTCCCTCTGGAGCTCGTCTGTGCCTCCCTCCTTTCCTCCAGAGCTCGTCTGCACCTGGCTGCCCCCCCCTCCCCCAGAGCTCACCTGTGCACCTTCGTGCCTCGCTGTCCTCCATGAGCTCGCCCACGTGCCTCCCTCCCTCCCTCCCTCAGAGCTTACCCGCACACCTCCATCCCTTGCCCCCTCACTCTCCCTGAGCTCACCCACATGTCTCCCTTGCTCTCTCCATCCCTCCCTCCCCCGGAGCTTGCCTGCACACCTCCCTCACTCCCTTCCTCCCCTGGAGCTTGCCCTTGCGCCTCCCTCGCTCCCTCCCTCCCTTCCTGAGCATGCCTACATGCCTCACTTGCTCTCTCCCTCCCTCTCACCCTCCCTCCCCTAGAGCTTGCCTGCATGCCTCCCTCACTCCCTTCCTTCCCTGGAGCTTTCCTGTGCGCCTCCCTTGCTCTCTCCCACAGACTTTGCCCGTGCGCCTCCTTTGCTCTCTCTGAGCTCATCTGCACCTTCCTCTGTCACTCTATCTCCTCTCTCCCTCTCTGTCACCCTTTCTGTTCTTTTTTTTTCTTGTAAGTGACTTTTAAGACGGGATTATTATGTAACTCAGTAATGTGGCGTTTTACCAGCACCATGGACCGTGCTGTGTAGACGTGATACAGGTATCTGACACGCCTGCCTCTCACACGCAGGACAGCGAGGAGCTGTTGGCTATCTCCCGTTCTGAGGGCCTGTCCTTAGGGCTGAAGACCAAACGAAGCCCCCCATCACCCTGGCTGCTAGTGCACTACCATGGAGGGGGCTTTGTTGCACAGACCTCCAAATCTCACGAGGTACCTCGCCAGGGTGGAGAGGGATTGGGTGTGGCTGTACTTAGCCTTAAATGTCCCTGTCTGTCTCTGCCATCTCCAGTTCTATATACAAGTAAATCCTTGAGGACAAAGCAGTGTGGGGTTTGGGATGTGACCCTGTGGTGGAATGTAATCGTCGTGGCTGGTATGCAGGACGTCCTGTTCTCCTGCGGGGCCTAGCTGTGAACACATCAGCACACTGTAGCTCCTCTGGGCTCACACCTGCCAGCCAAACTGGAAACAGCTCCCCGTGGGATGCTTGTTTTCACCGTCAGAGTGCTCTGCTGTGGTGTTTTCTAAGCTGTGTGTGCGGCTCTGACTCTTACTGCGACGACATGAAAGCACTGTTGGAGCTGGTCGCACTCCTATGGGATGGGTCTGCGGATGGGAGGTTCCTGATGCCTCTCTGGGGGGAAGGGGGTGGCTACTGGTAGCTTCTGTTTCCCCTCTGGCTGATCTATGCCTGTGCTGTTTACACTCAGCAGTGTTGATGGGGAGTGGTTCAAGGCGAGGTGAAGGGGAACTGTAGTGTGTGTGTGTGTGTGTGTGTGTGTGTGTGTGTGTGTGTGTGTGTGTGTGTGTGTGTGTGTGTGTGTGTGT
>JABJVR010023480.1:0-32635 GCA_025773905.1 Chitala chitala
ACCCTTCCAGCCCTGCACGGCCACAGTGGGTGGGCCCACGCCATGGGGGGTTTTGGGGTTGGTCCATACTCGCCCCCTCTGTGCCGTGGCCTACTTGGATGGATGTGGCCGGGGACGGGGGGGGGGGGGCAGGTTAGCCATGGCATTCGTGATGGGCCCTGAAATGAGGCAATCATAAATACACCCCCTTCACCATCCACCCTCCCTTTGTCCCCTGTAAGTTTTCCCATAAACAGCTGGTGCCACTGAATTTGTGGAATTCAATTCCATGTGCCATGTTCTATTACTGCTTTCAGAGTACATTAAAAAGCAAATCATGATTAAATACTACGGAAGCATCAGTGAGCTAGCAGAGAATTGCCTGAAGCAAATGAACTGCATCATAAGGTGAAAAATGTCCATGACAATAAAACGCATGTGTTCCACTTTGCCTCCCTTGCTGTTTGTGTCATCATATAGACCACAGCTCTTCATTGATTGGTTGAAACTGGAAAGCATCGCTTGCCCAGTATACATGCATTGATTCGCCAGTGGCTGTTTAAGTCAATAACACCCAGCTGATTCAACCTCTGTTAGATCCCAGGTGAGTTCAAAGACTGGCTGACTCAGTGTGCTCACGCTCCTGTCTGTAAAGTCTCCACAGCCCCACCTTTTAAAGACAAACACCCCCCCGCTGCTGATGCTGAAACTGAAATCTCTTTGGAAAGCTTCTGTGCGATATTAGGATTTAGCCCAATCATTCCTCCCGGATCTGTCCACCCGACTCCACCCCCAAAGGCTTACACACACACACACACACACACACACACACACACACACACACATGCTGACTGTGACTAAAGTATGACATGAGATACCCACCGGGGTCAATGTCCCGGCGATCCACGCAGACCATCAACAGCTCAGGCACACGACTGGCCATTGTGAATGTGAGCCCAATCGCAGCCCTGTCTGGAGAAATATTTCCCATTCATGTACACACATCATGTGAACGTGTAAAGAAACCACGCTGTAACCATCCACGGGGAGTCACCACTCAGACACTGCCAATAGATGGAGACTGAGGACGGGGGTGTGTAGGGCTGCAGGATCGCACTGCTGTTGGCATGACAACAAACAAAAAGATCTGCTCACTCCTGATAAGTTGGTTCTTAGCGGTGCAACCTGAAGCAGTGTGATGTACAGAAAGAAATGGTCACTCATTAAGAAACCGGGGTACAATCCTGATTGTATCCTGCAGTTGTGGCTTGTTACACAGAACTGTTGTTTTATAGTGAATATCACACTGCAAGATCAAAAGGATAACAGAGGTGTTTTTCAAAACCCACAATCCACTGTATACCGGTCATCAATAATAATGGTTTCAGCAAATTTTCAACTTTCATTCAGGAATTATGGGATACTACAGGAAAAAGGATTATCTAACCAATGACTTCAGTCAATGAGTGCAGTCAAGCTACAACAGATTTGATTGGTTCTGCTGCAGAAGTCAGGAGCTCTCAGTTGCAATGTTGCTGGCAGCCCAGCAGGGCGGTGCTGTGGAGCCCAAGGCTAGAAGGAATGACAGACAGGTCCAGCTGTGCTCCAGCAAGCCCTGGTAACAGCGGGTGTCATTTTAACAGGAGCAAGCATTAATTTTCACTACAACAGGAACAAGCTGCCTCTGTGTCCACTGTCTGGTCCAACCAGAAATCTGACACCCTGTCTGCAGTCCACACTCTGGCTAAACTGGGGGCCAGATATGCCAAAATGCTGCCTCACTTTCTTGTGACAGCTAAAGTAAAGTATGGAGGCAGTAAACCCACACACACCCATAGTCTGTCCCAACCAGGACACCATAGGCAGGAAGCTGCCTTTCTACTTTGATTTAATCTGTGGAATGCAAATTGTATGTACTCCCTTTTTGAATGTAGGCCTGACTAGTTTCCATTTGAATACACCAAGGGGGTGACAAGTGTTCTTAGTGAGCAGAGAGGACAGAGCTCCTAAGGCTGCTCGGGATCAAAGCAGACCTGAATCTGCCATTATTCTGGGAGTGATGGTCTATATCAACCCCCCCCCCAATATTCACTCCAACTGCAGGGCAAATACAATTAATGCATAGGTCACTCAGCTGCAAGTCTCATCCAGCAGCCAACGCTTTCTGTTTACCTCCATAAGTTTACATTAATCACATTGTATCTCCGGGGGTGGGAGGAAGGACAGGCAATTAATTAAACGACAATTAAGATTTCCAATTAAAGCAACCAAGAGGGAGCTTTTGGAACAAAATGCTAACATTAATCACCTGGTCACTTGTCATCAAATGATCTCGGGACAATCGAAAGGCATTACTGTAAATCTCATATTGCCACCCCCCATGGCCTCCTGATAGCCTCATACAACAGGCCCGGGTTAGTGATCTCGCTCCCTCATCCGGAACCATAACATTTGCCCACACTACATCCTGCCCCAAAACATACCTGCTCTGCTGCTCTGGAATCGGTGGCTTTACCAGAACTGCACCAGCAAAGCAGAACCTGGAACTAAGTCATGGACAACCAAAGATCTGCAAGCAAGATCTGGAAGCAGAACACCACTCCATAATTCTGAGGCCAGCTTCTAGCCCTGGAGGTCTGCCCAGCAATTAAACCCTGCTTGTGAGGAAAACACACATGTAAATACAAAAGCCGGGGGGAAGTGACCGATGCTTCAGTTTCTCACCCAGATGTATGCCAGCAAGCAAACAAGCGTTATTAGGCTTCTAAATCATAACGCCTCAGTGCAGATCTTAACATGCACCTAAACTATGGACAGCAGGTGTCACACATGGAGGTGTCCTGCTAAAGGAACATCAGCCTGCAAAGCCCTTTTCAAAGGCCTAGTCTCATTAATCCAACACTCTGTGTCCCAGAAGGCTTCCTCCTGTGGCGCCCCTGAGTAGTTACCCTAAATTACCTGTTCATATACTTAGCTGCATAAACATGCAAAAAAATCCTATGTGGCTATGGTTAAAAGCACCAACTAACATGCTAAACATAAACACCTCATCCCAATGTGAGATGAGAGGTTAACCTTTCAGCCTCCAAAGTTAATTTTGTTTTTTTTGCTTTGTAAATGCTTTCATGAAATACCAGATTTATAGTTGTGATGGTACTGCAATACTGTAATCTTGGACAGTGAGAAATCAGTTTGCTCCTTAATGGGCCAAACGGTATTTTCAGCCACAAAAACAGAACTATGTCCTGAGCTGTTATGCCACCCTCAGAACTAAGACCATTCAACGAAAGCACACAATGGCCAATGCTGTGTTGGTCACAGGGAAAGTTCTGCATATTCTCCAAACAGTCAGACTTGGCTGTTTGAACACAAAAGCTGGATCAAAAAAAAAAATTACTGAATTATTCATAGCCGGACACCCACACCCAGGGCAGCTTGCAGAACAGAGCAGGCATGCTTACAGCACGGTAAGAAACTTGTTCCCACAGTGACCGCTGCAGAAAAGGGATCCAACTTTGTTATCCGTTAATGTTCACGCCTTAGCTTTTGGCACCTGACTTAAAGTCCACTGAAGATCTTAAGAACAAGCCAACAAAGTACACTGCTATCCTAAGTAAAATAAGCAAAACTCATCAATTTTTGCCAGGGCAGTCCTCAATGTGACGCCGACACCATGATTTTCTTCTCTCCATTGCCAAAAAGACCTTCAAACAAAGCTGCATCACCAGGTTCTGCTTCAGCTTGCAGAAGGACACTTGTTTCTTTCTCCCAAGTGAATGTCTGAATTGTTTTGGAGTTCAAAGACACGCTCGTCAGCAGCCTCTGAGAGTGTCACGGATAGAGCTATTACACAACCTGCTCATACTTCTGTGCTGGTGTGTAACATAAAGGGAACCATTTTGAATTTTAGCCTAGTTTTCTTTTTGTTATGGTGCAAAGACTTTACCATGTGTTTATGCAAACATATTACATTTATGAAAAGGTACGAAATATTCCTTTTGTCAGTCTTTACTTCACATTTCACCTAAATTGCTTCACCATGGCCCCCCAGCAGCGTTTTACTGTTCTCTTGCAAAACCCCAGAGAAGAGCCGGATGCTGTCAGTACCTGCCTGCCGTTCGCATGTTCGACCGCTTCTCCATGTCTCTGTGTAGCGCGGGAAAAATAATCCTCTACATGTTTTAAAAAGGGCTTCGTCCACTAAACTCGTGAACCACGCAGAACACAAAACTAAGGGTGGCGTCGTCCACTTCTCATTTGTTAACCAGGTATGTGGGGAGGTAGGGACAGTTGGGCGATTCCAGACCCAGAGTGGGAGACAGAGACCTTCTCCAAAACCCATCTGAGACATGCTGGCTTATGAAAGACACATGCGTACCTGTGTATGTATGCAAACACCTGCATTAGGACACACACAGACGTGTGCAGACAAACTTATGCATACATACAACATCCCTGCAACCGCACAATACATATCTTTACATATGAACACACAGTTACACACTCACACACACACAGTTACACACTCACACACACACACACAAACACACACACACACACACAAAAACGTCCACAAAACCACCTATGTGCTACTTGTAACCACACACATACACACACAGCAGGTAATCCAAGTCCAGCTGCCAACTTTCCTCAGATACAAATACAGCATGTGTCCATTTGGCCAAGTCCCTGAAGCAGCAGGATATCGATCTCAATTACATGCTTTTTATTACAACGTTAGGAGTGCACAACCCCAGAGGGTCTGCATAAGGGAGGGAGAGAGAAAGAACCTTGTGACGAGTGATGCGAGGTGAAACCACAGCCCTATGCTGGCTGTCCATAGGTGAGAAGAAACCCAAAAGGGTCAGTCAGTAATACAGCTTGGAACTGCAGTCATTCGTCATGAGCCCAGGGGCTAAAGGCACCGCTGGTCTGCACACTCACACTTCACATAATCAAAATGCCTTCACTACACCTATACCTCTGGCATCCCATGCAGGGCCTACCCTGCCTTGTGCCTTAGGTTATCTGGGATGGGCTCTAGGCCACCTGTCTCCCTGTGAGGTTAGATAATGAATGGGTGGGTATAGCAGCACCACAGTCAAATAACAAGCAGTACTATACACCCTCCAGCAATGACAAAGTAAAGGCGAGGACCGCAAATTATCGGCGTGAAATGACCTGTGAATGCGACGCGCCTTTGTCAAGGGGGACTGCAGACAGAGACCTGCTCGAGTTCCACCTGTTTGTTACCACGGCAACAACCACACACGGGTCTCTGGCGTACAGTTCTTCCTCACAGAAAGTCCAGCCATCAATCACTGTAATTTCATAAGCGCTGAGGAGGGACGTTGTAGTCAGCGTTGTGGACTTTGCAGACGTGCTCGTCACAAAATGAAATCACGCCAGCCACCAGGAGGTGCTCTCAAAGCCAAGTCCAGCTGAAGACTCATTTTCCTGTCCGAGAAATGGCCTAAATGTGAATTAATATGATGCTATGTGATCCCCTAGAATACTGTCACCGTGTACTATGGAAGGCAGTTCCTCTCTGACCTACCTTTGACCCGAAGTTCATGGTTTCTGCACGTACTTGAGTCATCGTGTACTCTGCTGTGTAGTGACACGCTGACTCACCAACAGTTTCTGTTCAGCACAAAATTCTGCAAATGGCGCAATTTATGTTTAATTTACAATCTGCAAATCAGTCACTTCTGAAGCGTTAAATGTAGGTTAGATTAACGTGCAGCTAGGAATATGTCTGCAGTTTAGCGAACATAATGGACAACTGTGACATACTGAACTGCTCAGGAACATACATCAGATAAACAGAACGTAAAACATTACAGCAGCGCAATGCTGGCTTTCGTAAGCCACTTTGCTGTTTAAGTGTTTTATGATATGTTATGACAGCACATCACACACGTGTAACAGGTAAAACCAAGCTGCAAATTGGACAGAAATGGTTGAATTCAGATGCTCCCTATTAATGCTGCAAACAGAAAAAAGGTAATAAATTATCAACTGCTGACTAAGGATTAGGCCCACTGTCTCGGTGCCTGCCGACATCAGATGAAGACCCACTTCTTGGCGGACTGGGAGGGTTTGTTTACACAGCCATAAAGGAATGCTAACATCACTCCTTGAAATACTCCCTCTGTTTTAATGCAGGTCAAACATAAAAACTCCTCAAATCTTTCTTACTGACATTAAGCCCTAATATACAGAAAAAATAAAGGAATGGTACAATTTTAATCAATGAGCTCAGGAAACAGGACATGAACCGTTATGGTAAGGATCATTTAAGGGTGAGGATCAAGTCTTAAAAGTGTCAGTCAATTCAATCCAGGTTTAATACAACATGCTCAGCTTCAGCATCTGCCACATATAAACATGCAGGCGCTTCACACGAACGAACATTAAAATTGGGCATTCAAGTGAAGATCCAAAGCGGACCACCTGGGTAACACCGTCCCTGAAAAGAGCAGTGTCCAATTTACAAAACATACAACCATGGCCTTTTATGTTAATCAATTTATGTATTTGCTACAAACATGCTTTGTTTTGGGCAGGATTATCTTGATAATTAAATGACACTAAGTACTGACTGTTCTCTTTCTAGTGCTGCCATAGCAACAAGATTATATTATAATCCTGGATTTGCTAATCCTAATTTGATTCTAAATGAGAGTTATTTGTGGGCCTTCTGTTTTGGTTCATGGACAAATACAGAAAAGTCAAGTAGAAGAACAAAGTCATTTTCCTTTAGATTTAGACATCAACGTCTGTGGAGCAGTGTAGGGAACTATATCCCAAACAATGTTAGCAAAACAAACCAATATGTGAGGAGTAAACCAAACAATTTTTAAACAAACAAACACTCACTGCCTTTATAACCATTCACAATGACCTTCTTAATTGTCGTTTGTCTATTAGACACTCTGTGCCTAACTAAACTACACACCATCCAGAACTAAAAAATAGAAATGCAACATTTTTCAGTAATAAACTCGGTCTGACGGCCATGGTAATATTGCCATGTTTCCCCACTGCGTTCTCATCTGCAGAGAGTGACTACAGCAAGCAGTGATGATGGAACTGTACTCCCTAACTGCTGCATGGGGTCAGCAGGGAGCAGCACTGAAAATTACTTAACATGATCCATCTTCCTCTGAGGCAGATTTGACTGATGAAAACTCTCCCAAAATAGTTAACATTAGTCACTCCCACTCAGTGGAAAAAAGCACAAACTACAAACACTAACTTTTCTTGCATGACAACACCCAGGTTTCCATTCGGTAGACTGAAATGAGGGCAACAGGAAGAAACTGAAAGCATAGTGTTCAGTACTGTCACCTCCTCACCACTAGGAAGAAGAGGAGCCATGCCTTAACACAGAGCATTTGTGCCAGGGTGCTCGGACTGACTTTGGTGAAAAAAGAAACTTGTTACCGGCACTGTGAAAGCAATGTAATGCGCAAAAATAATTCTTTTAGGAAATAACACGGTGTTCTGGTTTGTCCTGAATGAACAACAAAGACTGTTATGTGACAAATGACTCAACACAAAGCAAATTTCTGCCCAACAAAGTGCTAGAGAGCAGATTACAGAGAACGTTCAGTGATGGGTTTCCTCCTAACTGGAATGCTGATCAACACTGAGGTTCTCTTAATGAATTAACTCAGGTAGAGAGGGCTCTAACAGATAAATCGCATAATTTACTTTTTTATCATTTTACTGAGGTGCGCGGACCCACTCAGTCATTCAATTTGATTAAAATTTGCAGCACAGAAACCTTCCAGAATGAATTACTGTGTGAGAGTAAATTTGTCATCTAAAGACCGAAAGCTTTCAGTTAATGAATCAATTCGTAACCAAGGCAACACATACCCAAAAAAACCTCACTGCAATCAGCATGAAAATTACGGTCAACCTCGTAAGCGAACATGACCGTATGTGAACGGCAGTCAAGAACAAAAATGTTAAGACTGACAATATCGGTTTTTAGCATCGTGTAAAGAGGGCAGAATATAAGTCTAACTCCTGCAACAGACACAGCCTTACATGTTCCATCACATCACTGCAATAACACAATGTACACAAAAAAGCAGGTGTCACAGTAGTTAGGGAACTTGCAAAACACATGTACTCTGCTAGTTAAATGGTTTCGGTTGCTGATTGCTGTTCTAAATTAACTGTACTGTCAGCATACTGGCTATAACTATACAAAATATGAGCGTGTATACAGTAGTAAAATCAAAAATGTAACTACCTTAAAAGGCCGCTAAGAGCTTCCTGGGATCCTGCATGAAAACGCTGTCCTATACTTGCCTGTCTGAGTGGGCGGGATGGAAAAAGAGACACTGTTAATTATTCAAATGCTTAGGCTTTAATTATTCATTAGTTTAGCCAGTGTCGTTGCCAAGACCTACGTTGTGTTATGGTCTCCAAACACTCCCGTCTGGACAAACAAACTGACCTTTGCGATGACAGATTCATGGCCGTACAATGATTGCAAAGTGAAAGTGTCTGGTGAGACTCACTGCGGCAGGTGCACATCAGGTGTACATCAGGCGCACGAGTCGTGGCCTTTCAGGGTCTCTGACCTGTGACCGCCCCTTCCAGCCTGCCCATTGCTGTGGCAGCCATGCCTGCAAGTTATCCCATTAGTCTGTTAGGAGAAGCACAAGCTGACCTTCCTGGGACTTTACTAGGACAAGAGCTTGGAAGGAAGCCCACCGTGTGCTCACGCCAACACGCGGACACGCAGATGGAAACGCTGCGCTGGCTGCCGAGGCAGGCTGCTGGACGGCCACGATCTGGACCTGTCCGCACACAGGACGGACGCAGATCTGCGTTCGGCACTGGAAAGTAATGTAGCGCTGGGCCTATGGTCTGGATGCAAGTTTGCAACTGAAAGAGTGCCAGGCAACGCTAGTAATGTCAGAGTGAAAGTTTAAACAGTATAGAAGGTCTCCAGTGTGGAACACACGTCAGCCCAGTCACCGCAATAACAGGAGACAGAAGATGAGGACGCGTCTTATTTAAGTAGCGTCTCTGTACCATCAGTCACTCAAAATGATGACCCGAGTCTAAGGAAAGACAAAGGAAGACTAAGGAAAACACGTCTCTCTCTCTCTCTCTCTCTCTCTCAGTACACCATTCTTACTGCCACTTTCATAAAGGGGGCAGTTTTGGCACTGCAGACATGTGGCAGTCTGGGACCACCATGCCTAGTCCCATTTGTGTGACATGCAAATTCACTTTCACTTCTCCAAAACAGGAAGCAGGAAGAACTATTCTTAGAATATACCATTATTTGCATCTGTCTTGCCAGACACAGTTAATAAAGCTTTTAGATGTGTAAGGATCAAGTGTTGCCCCTTAGGCCTATCTCTCTCTCTGGCTACCCCTGCTGTAATAGAAGAGTGGGTCTCATGGTCATCCCGTCAGGTTGCCACCAAGGCAGCTCCTTGTCCTTCTGACCGGATAGGGTGCTGCTGCCTCATCACACAAGGACGTTTCAA
Source organism: Chitala chitala (assembly GCA_025773905.1). Taxonomy (NCBI): domain Eukaryota; kingdom Metazoa; phylum Chordata; class Actinopteri; order Osteoglossiformes; family Notopteridae; genus Chitala; species Chitala chitala. The sequence continues at coordinate 9,504 of JABJVR010023480.1, forward strand.
CCTGAGCAACCACAGCGCCTGTCAGCCTCTCAGCTTTCCAGGAAAGCCAGCAAAACACAACACTGGCGATCACCACAGCGTCCCACAAAAGACAACATGAAGGTGAGAGGACTTGAAAGACACACGTCAGCCCTTCCCCTCAGGTGGGAAAGTAGGCATCACAGATTAAAGCCTCGCTGCTTGCTTTGCTGTTTTGTGGACATCTGACTTCCGAACCTGGTAATCTGACCTCACTGTCTGCAGAGCTAGGGTGCACCTGTTGTTGTCAGATGGAGTAACATTGCAAAAATACAGAAAACTAAGGACTTCTGCTGCCAATGTCCAAAGGAAAGAACAATGCATGCACATTCGTTTTAAAAAGCACAAACAACAGCGTCGCACATTTTTTAATGAGTGTCCTTACTCAGCTATAAAAACAGTAACCATAAAAATCGTTGGTAACAAAGTGGTAAAATGTCACTTACAAAATCAATCGTTTATACGTTTTCCACAACACCCTAAGATGCAGACGGTAAAATTACTATTGTAAAAACATTTTAGCAGTACATTAATATTTAGCAGTACATTAATATTTAAATACTTTATTGTGACTTCTGAAGGCACATATTCCTCTTCAAGTTCCTGCATGTACCAACTTCTATTGAATTTAGAGAAAAACTCTTTCAGATGATTAACAGTTACACTGTGGGCAGGTTTAACCTTTTTTAAGAGCGCGTTTTGAAGACACTAGCTCTGACGCAGGGTGACTGAAAACCGTTTGTTATTCTGATAGCAACCAATTCAGGCCCCCCTCTCTGTCCGAGTAACGATTTCTGTGTAGTAGGGGTGCCCGCATTTACTACCCCTGATGAGTTCTCTACAAGCGACAGACAGGGAGAGAAGCCGCCGTGCGCCGTGCGGCTGCAGGGGTAAACTCTCGTTTACCCCTGCAGCTCCTTGGTGCTGATGCAAGCATGCATATAGATGCACCAGGATGATCCGCAGCCTGCGCTCAGACTTTGACAGCCGCCGTAAAACACCCCAATAATTCCACGAAAGGGTGTGGTCAAGATCGCTTTTTCTTATTCACCGGACGTGCTCCCAGCGCCCGAGCTAACGAAGGTTACCCTACAAATCTTGCCGGTATCACAGCGTTTGAAAATATATTTACCATCACGGAGTGTTGCGTAACAGAAAAAAATACCGAAACGCAGCACATATTGCATAGATAAAATGCTGCACTAAAGTGTATGGATACGCGCTCGGTACACATGTCAACACGTCCCTTGTGTTTCCAGCACATTGCTCTCCTGATGAGCTACTGATCATAGTTTATCGATTGCTAGCAAATATATCGTGTTAGAATATGACGGTTTGCTCTTTTACAATTCCAAAAATGCATGAATAGTATCGTGCATCATCTTTAGCCTGCATGCCCTTTCCTAAGCATGCAAAATCAACATTTTAACATAAGCATTAACACCTGAACAGGTGGACTGGTTATTGCAAGGCATGATTTGTAAGCAATGAATATATTTATAGGTATACGAGACATTAATTACTGTTACAAAAGTCTCGGTTTGCAAGTGCTTGCCATATATCATTCGCCATATCACACTGCTGAAATATTACGTTCCTGAGTATTTCCCAAACGCATATCCCGAAAAAAAAAAAAAAAAACATTCACAGGTGTAGCAGTCACGGAAATCATGTTGCAGAAAAGCAGTCCAGAGTGGGTGGGTGAAAGAGATATCGTAATGTTCAGAGTTTTTAGGATTTCATGATTTCCAAATGTTAAGAAACACCGTTCATCTCTAAGCAACAAAAGCAACCTCAGAGAGGAAAATCAGAACGGACCAAAGAGTCCACCAAGAGTCCACTTCCTTGTCCTCAAGGCTTTCATAATGCACCTGTGCACACTTTGAGGGCACATGCCCAGGCAGAGATGTGTCTTGTGCTCCCTAGATGTACCATGATGTACCGATGTACCTACGCCATCCCAGACCAGTCTGCCACTGAGAGAAACGCAAGTCTGAGCCTCTTGAGAAAAACAGTAAGTAGTTCAGCAGCTGCAGAGGTTGAAGTGGGCACAGTGGGCAGTTGCCCTTGTCTGTGCCTGGCACGGGAAGGACAGAGAGGTAAAGAACTGACAAGAGAAGGAAAAAGAGAGGAAGCGAGGGAGGCAGGCCGGTGATGAGGTGAACTCCCGAGCTAAGGGCTGGTTCAGTGTCAGCTCAGCGCCCAGCGCCTGTAGGACTTTGGAGAGGCCCAATTTGGAGGACGGGTTCCCTCAGCACAGCTCTGAGCACTGGGAGCACAGGCAATCAGGGGGTGAGCAATGACTGAATGGTTGATGACTGGTGATGGAGCTCTGCTGGTGGCAGCAGTGGGGTCCCCAAGATGTAATATGACTGATAATGTAACAGTGTGTGTGTGTGTGTGTGTGTCTGTGTGGGGAGGGTTATGGTGGTGCTGTGAGGTGGTTGGGGGGAGATGGGTTCCTCGTACCTTACGCTTGCGTTCTGCTCGCTCCCTAGAGCGCCTCCTCCTCTCCCGTGCCTTCTCCAGTGCCTTCAGGTCAGGCCCCTGCTGCTGTTCCATCTCCCCCCGGGCCTTCTTAATGCTTGCCGCTGCATGAGCCATGCTTCAGCTATGCTTGAAACCCACAACGTGTCGGCAATGGTGGCAGTAAAATTGCAGTGAAAAAAAATTAATCTTACGACAGCTCGACGTGGATTAAAAACGAACGGACGAGAGGCAGAAGGCAGGGCAGCTGCAGCGACGCGTCTCCTGGGCTTGGCTGCAGATACAGGCAGCGCAAAAAAACCCGCTGGTTTCCCGCGAGCACTATTGCTGCTTCTGAGGAACGAACATGTGTGTCAGAGTGTGTGTGATGGGGGGGAGAGAGAGCGAGAGAAAGAGAGAGAGAAAGAGAGAGGGAGGGAGCATGAATCCACCCCCAGCCGCAGTCAGAAGACAGCTTTAGGTGTGGAAACCTTCAGGCGTGACGCCACTGAAAACCAGGAAATACACTCCTTCCCACAAATCAGGCTGGATGACATGACAAAGAGGAGGAGCGGTGAGCACCTGTGGGATGACCAGGGCGTCCTTTACATGAAAGGCACAACGAACCAGACAAGCTGCGCTGAGTGGGAGGGACCAGCTAACCAAAAAGCTCCCTTCAGACTTCTGTCCCCCACATCTGAGGAAATGGTACAGTCTGCTAGCTTGGTAGTTGTTTGCAGAGGAAAGGCGAAATGCTGGTTCTTGTCCGTCTTTAGTTTGTATGTCTCTCGCTGCGTTTCTCTTGTCCGAGCCCTCCCGCTGTGGAAGTAATTACATGTTTCAGTGACGCATAGCATTCGCATTGTGGAGCGGACGCAATTCTCACAAATAACTTACAGGCTGGAACTTGTCTGCGTGAGTATGGCATTTATAATAACCTGCAGTGTGCAAACATAGAATACAGCACCTGGGTTTCCTAGTTTGTTCACACCAGAGCAATAACAGAGATGAGCTCCTGGCCGGAAGGTCCCAGCTGTATCTTCTACTCTCTGGGGACCAACCTAGCCTTGTGCTGGTTCCAGGAAGGGAGTGGAGATGCAACTCTCCTTGTATCCCCACCCCACATACAATCATAGAACAACAGGCATATAGTAATAGCCATCACTCAATGTATAATAAACAACCCCTTCCAAATGTCCACTGTAAAGCCTCCGAGCTAAAGGAAGCTCTAATCCTCTTCTGGGAAGAAAAGAGGAAAAAATAAGAAAAAAATAAACTCAATATCCCAGAATGCAATAGTTGATACCACTATTAAACCTCTGAATGTCTGTACATGCACAGCACTGAAAATCAAGAAAAAAGTTTTGGTGCATTCTCCTCAGTGATTTAGATAAGTAACATCAAAAAGTAGATAAAAAATATATGAAGTTTGATGCCTGTAACAGTCTATGTCCTCATTGCACTGCAGGGGTTACAACAAAATTTTAGAGCTCCCTTTCGCAAAGTACCATTTGTAAATATATTAGCATTTAATGCTTGCTGTGTTTTATTTTTTTGTACCCGTACATGTATTACTCAACCTATTACATATCAGCTATTAATGCACATTTTGAAAAAAATGTAAAAGTAAATTTGAAAAGCTCAACATACAATAAAACAAAAGCATTTTCAGAGGGGCAGACCATGTATTTGTGGTTATAGCACTGAGACAGTACCTGTGTCACTTTATGGACACAATCCATAACAATCAATCACACACATAGAGACCCTCTTTCTTCAGAAGGCACAAGAAGTATCTACAAGATCTCCTTCAGTATCAGATACAGGAGCTCCTTCACAGTCAGATACAGCAGCTCCTTCACAATCAGATACTGGAGCTCCTTCGCAATCAGATACAGCAGCTCCTTCACAATCAGATACTGGAGCTGCCACAGAGCTAAGCCATACAAGTGGAGTCACACAAAACCACAAGTCAGTAGGAGTGTAAAATACCCCACGCACTAAAGCTGGATCACTTTTCAGCACCATGGACAGGGCCACATACCATCACCATGGCTATGCTGCACCGTATCCAAGGAAACCCCCCTTTTCTTTAAAAGTAAAGTAACCATGGTCACAGTGATCTCTCATAAATAACCCATCACTCAGACATGCACACTCAAAATTAAAATAGCAGAATTTCCCAGGTGCTCTGTGATTCAACATAATTGTACTGCATGAACACTGCTTAATCTTTCCTTCTTAATGTTTTTACAACACCCAAGAGTGCTGTAAAACAATATATCTTCCACACAGCATTCAGAGATACCATATGTGGTTTTTCATTATTATTACATGGCAATACATCATCCATTTGCACACACTTTATCCAGTATTGTGTCTCCAATCCGAATAAATCATCTTATTCATTCCCTGAGTTGTGTTCATTTTTAACACATCATGAGCTGCTGTGTTTCCATTGTTGGTTTTGGTAGTTCACTGTAACGTTCAGCACGGTGATGGTTGTGGTGTGACCACACCCCCTCATTCTCCCATCTATTTTCCTTGTCACCCTGTTTTATTTTGGTATTACAGTGTGCACCTGGTAGTGATCCATTCCTGTTGGTCTTTGCCTGTTGTCAGGCGATTGTAGCGTTCTGTTCATGGCAAAGTCTCTTGGCCATGTACTATTCCCTTTATGCTGTTATAGTTTTCGTTCGTTTCCCCATGTTTGCCCTACTCGTTTTTAGCCCTGACTTTTGTATCAGTGTCCTAGTTTGTGCTGTATTGCACCTTTCTGTTGCTTTTGGTGTTTTTAGGTTTTAATTGGTTTCACTCCTCTGGAAATATACCACGTCTGTGTGTGGCTGATGCCTGTCTTAGTTCTGCTAACATGACATTCATTCATTCTCATGTCAGCTGAAAAGTCGGACTGACTGACTGTCTGACTGACTGATTTGATTGGTTGACAGGATCCCATTTCTCCGTGTACAGGTCATACAGTTTCTAAGGGAAGCATGATTGCAACTATGAGGTCAGGATGAGAGGGCTGAGCTGACGATATCGATTCAGTCTCACGATCACCTGCTTTCACCTTGAGCCTCCCACTGCAGCTTGGCATTTGCCGTAATTGATCATAGCCTCCTCAGTAACATACACATGCCCTTTAGTGCCTGAGAAATATCAGCAAATGGTTTTTATTTAAAACAGCCACACCTTGACACCACCACCCTTATGATCTGGTGGTATGTTCCGTATCGACGTAGAACTCAAGAGGAATTATGGGTACGACCTCATTGTGTCAGAAACAAACGTGCAAGACCAGGGGAGATGTTTTGATAATTAAGCCGTGCGCCGAGCAATTTGTTTTGGCTCGATCTCCCTTTCCCCCCGATGTATCTCCCCGTGCAGCTCCCAGCCCACCAATACCACAGTAAAACCACATAACATGGCCTCATTTCCAGACCCTCCCATCTGGAATATCCCTGCTTAATCTCTGACAGGAGTGGAGACGCTGCACGTGTCATCGCTGGCAACATCAGGTACATAATGAGCCTACAGGATCAATGAGGACAACGATAATTTCCTCTGTTCTGTCATCCTCAACTCCACCTGTGCTAACTGCTCATAGCTGTCTTGGCACGCACACCATGCACTCCATACAGGTCCTGACAAGTGGTTCTGTGTGAGCTCTGCACAAGGCTTCTAGGTTCTGTTTATATGAAGGTACCCATTTCGGACCCCCAGCTCGACAGAAATTCAAACCAGCTGCTAAGAGATTAAAAGGAGAGCGGTGAACAGCGCAATGAATGATTGCCCAAAGCATCCATCCATTTTCCACACAGAATTTGTTTCTGCGTTTTCTTGTATTACGCCAAAAAGAATATCTCGGAGATCTATACATTAAAAAGCAGTTTTTCGTTTATTTTTTATTTTGCCTTAGAAACGGCGCTTTTCTGAGAAGCTGCGGCATCTTTTGTAACACAGTGCCATCTACTGGCGCTGTTTGGTACTCTAAAAAATGACGAAAATATTCCGTATAACTGCAGCATCTCTTTCGAAAAAACCTACACGCCCTACACGGATAATATGGTGCAAACCCAACAGTCTTTGTGTTTTATAAATTATAAAAATACCAATCGCTGTCAATAGACATGCAGCTCGCTGTATAAATATTGTGGAAGTTTCCATTCCATTGTCATGCGTTGAGCATAAAACAACGATTGCAAATTAAATATCATTACCGCAAATATCAGTTAAACTGCCACTGAGAAGTTTAATTCACACAGATGTGATTAATGTAGTCTGTTTGGGTACTGTACACTGTATATGCAAGATACCACTTGTACTCTGCAAAAAAATCAGGCAGAAAACTAGTACAGGGCTGTATACCAGCAGTTACACTGATTTCTGCTCGGTGCCTACGATACGATTTTCACCCCTCAGTGCTTACATATCAGATATAAATCAAATGTTTTTGTCAGCATCTACCACGTAAATCATACCTTGAGCATGAAGAAAAGTGTAAGAAAAGTGAAGTAAGACTACAAAAATATCAAATGATTAATATTTTATTACACCAACAAAACACACACACACACACACACACACACACACACACACACACTGTAACCTCTTGATCAATAGGTACCGCCAAAGCAATGTAGTACATTTTACTGGAGACTAACAAGTTCAGGAACACCTGTAGTGCATCTTTACATACCTGAGTGCTTTAACAGGTGTGAAGATATGGCAGAAATACTGCTTCACATATGGGAAGTGGTGATACGGACCATAAGAGAACACACTGACATATATATTGGGATTGTCAGATTATTATATATATAAATTTGTGTGTATATATATATATATATATATATATATATATATATATACACAAAAGTGCATGCACATTCATACACACACACACACAGACTAAATACTGTACAAAAGCCTTTATACTGCTCTGTCAACCATGCTCTGTGTAGTGTCACTGGGCTTGTCCATACTCTCTGTAGTGTCAGTAGTCTGCTCCATGCTCTGTGTAGTGTCAGTGGTCTGCTCCATGCTCTGTGTAGTGTCAGTGGTCTTCTCCATGCTCTGTGTAGTGTCAGTGGTCTGCTTCATGCTCTGTGTAGTGTCAGTGGTCTTCTCCATGCTCTGTATAATGTCAGTGGTCCTGTACATGCTCTGTGTAGTGTCAGTGGTCTGCTCCATGCTCTGTGTAGTGTCAGTGGTCTTATCCATGCTCTGTGTGGTGTCGGTGGTCTTGTCAATACTCTGTGTAAGTGTCAGTGATCATATCCCCGCTGTGTGCCCTGTCACTTGACTAGGCATTGCTCTTCAGGCAAATGTGAACACCATCTGTCCTCTCACTCTTAGGGTGGATTTGGAGATTAAACCCCCTGACTGGATTTACCCTCAAAATCCTTATTACTGTTTTGGGCAGAGCAGGGAAGACCAGTACTAGGCCTTCACACCCCCAGGCATGCACAGAAATATACAAAAACACAGACAGTCGCCCAAAACAACACAAGCATTAACAAAAAGAAGCACTCACACATGTGCACAGGCATGTATTGTCATGATTGTGGGTAATCACCTTAAGCACTAGGATAGAATAAACAAGAGCAGGTGTGAGCTGTATTCGTAAACCAACCGAACATGGAGGGAAAAATAAATGGCCACAAGGGACAAAGTCACTCACAAAGGAACAGAGCACAGCTGAACCTGACAATTCTGTGGTTAACAGGACCGAATAAAGGAACAGTGAAACCACAGTGTTGTATAGTGAAAATAACACAAAAACAGTAAAAAAGTAAAACTGAAGACTGATAACAGAAAAACAAGACGTTGACAGTCATTCTAGCCATGCCCCACAGTAGAACTGAACTCATCACAGAGATACAGGACCCAATGAATGCATACAACTAATAAAAAATGTACATCTTTCTATGCAAAATGTAGTTGTATAGACCAATATATACACCCAAATTCAAACAAAAACATACAAAGGCTTGCACAAAAAGGAGCAAAAACAAGAAATAAACTTACAAATATGTATATAAAACAGCTTACACGAAGACACTAATAAATCCAGCACATATAAAGATATAATCATGATACAAAAATCAATCACAAGCTAAATAGTTGCATTCTCTTCTCAAGAATTAAACCACACAAAAACTAACTTATATACAACACTGACTGTTACTGATCATTAACAGTGTACATATAGACACAAGCACACACGCAGGCTTGTTATTTTGTATCCATTATTCCTGTCTGCTCACTGAACTCCTTTGAGTTAATGGGTCGATTCTCAATACCTTCCCATACCAGTCCATCTTCTGTTACTGACCTATCTGACTGAATGATAAAGACCTAGTAAAAATCTTGCAGTATTAACCTGATGTAACCTCATACCATTTTACTCTCAGCTGCACAAACTACATTATTACAGGCCAGTGGCTCTGCCACATGTTGACTACAAACAAAGGTGACAGTTTCTAGTGGCTAAAGCTCAGCTGCTGGGATTGTCAGATTATTCCATACAGTCATATTGACCAAGGGGAGGCACAACACAAAAAGCACTAATTAAAGAGACAGGGGTTCATCCTCGCTATTTCCCTGTCAGTGCCACAAGAAGGTGGGGGCACTTCCCACCCCCACACCCCACCGCTAAGTAGGGTGCCTTTGCTAGGAGTGTGGTCATAGCCATGTATTACACTGTCAAGTGAGGAGCAGTTAACATTCCTGGCGTTTTTTCACTGAGTCATTATGGAGATGGACTTTCACTGCTGGGAGCTTGATCAGCACCGTGCTAAAATTCCATTAGTTGGCTGTGAGCCCCTCCAGCACTCATCTAGCTCTACAGGAGAGTGACCCTAAAGGTAAACAGCATCAGAAGCACAGAAACCAAGACATGTGGACCGCACACCAATGAAAATGACCTTCCCTTTTGCAAATGATGTTTCCCTGGACTACGTCTTGAGTTTCAGGCAGCTTTCAGACATGCCACAAATGCTTTATGGCAGTCACAGGTTACTGTGGACACTAATCACCATAAAGGCAAACTGTCTGTAATGCAGCCAAGCCCAGCCTAGCCCAGTGTGTGAGTGTGAGTGTGTGTGTGTAGGACAGACAGAGGCCAGGACAGCGAAGAGAGACGCAGAATTATGCCCGATCCTACATTGGGCTCACAAGGGCCCACTTCCATTAAACTGGTTTACCTGGGTTTGGGTAGCAAGCAATAGAAAAATAATGCAGAATGAGGAGAATAGCAGCACTGCAACTGAAATTAAAGCCGTCTCCATCCGGCTGACACACCAAAAGGATGAAGCTGAGGATCCGAGATCTCAGAGACAAGATTTATCATCAGATTTACAGACGTGTCAGAAGTGGAGCAACTTATAAAATAGTCACGTCTGCATTTAACGAATTTGCCTTTCATGTTTTCACTGCAGTTTCCCCACTACCATAAATTGTCCTGACTGAAATGTTGAAAACGTACGAACACATAACCTCGCACTTCTCTGACAAAATCATAATGTTGCTTTGTTTCTCCAACCCCGAGTTGTCTGAAGTGAAGATCCCCCCAGGACTGGTTCTCGTTAGGCATAAGTGGAGTAAGAGGTTTAGTCACACCTGTCACTAGAGCTGATTACTTTCTTACCACACACTGACATCTGCCTTTGATGTCGCCCTAGACTATACCACTCAACCTAAACAAGCTGCCAGCTCTGGCATGGCCTGGTACGGCCTGGTCACTTCACACTGCTCATGCCATCTGAGCAGTGCCTCCTAGCCCACAGGCCACACTGAGGTTAGCTCCTTCACCCGTGAGCAGTGTAGGTGCCCGACCATGGATTAATCCTCGCACACCGTGTGGCAACCCAAACGCTGCATGCCTGTCCTCTAAGCAGCCCCTACTGACTATGTGCCACCAAACGGGGAAGGGAGGGAGGATACAAATCAGCACATCAAATTCAGAGGCAGAGACAAACAGTGTCTGTCCCTAAAACACCCCTGTCCCCAATGCATTGCATAGAAGTATCACAGTGAACCAGTTGGCAGGCAGATGTCAGACTCTCACGACAGATCCACAGTACAGACCATTTGGCCTCTCATAGTAAAATGAAAATGATCATTACACTAAGCCTGTAAATTCCCCAGTTATACACTTGTATCATTACGGAACTGACGTACAATTCAAAGTGTCAGTACAACAAATTTCACATCCACAACTAACTTTTTACTGTCTAGTTCACTCTCAATAAGCAGGTCTATCACTGTTAAATTCCCTCTTCATTGGGTAAACAAGGTGGTGAAACCACATGCTGACATCATCACTGTAATTTCCTGCCAGACTCCTGGATTCTTCACAAACTGAACTCTCCAGTGACAGGTGACCTGCCACTCACAAATGGCACCCAACTGGGTGCTGAGTTCCAGAGTTACACTCCACCCCACAAGCTGCTCGTGTGAAAGTACAACAGGTGGTGAAAGAAGAAATCAAAAACAATGTTATTTCTAAGCATCAACAAATAATGAGATCCAGCCGAGTGTACGTACGGTCAGTATTTCATGCTGTCAGTTTGTGCAATGTGCTGAGCCAGCTCTGAGAATAGGTGCCATCGCTCCTGAAGCAGACATATAAACCCTAAAACTGGCTCCAAATGTCAGGAAGGGAGTCCCACCGATAACGAGGGCTAAGCAGGCCACCTGCGTGCAGCAAGGGGTGCTGGGTAATGCGGTCCTCCTCACACTTCCAATGTCTCACGCCTTGCTGACAGTTGGTCTCCCAGCTTGGTCTCTTCTCTGCCAGGCAGTCTCACACACACACACACACACACACACACACACACACACACACACAATGCCTGTGCCAGACCAGGGCAGGAAAAGCGTGACTTAGAGACAAATGGAGAAGCCATTGCACAAATTTCTGATGTCTGCACTCCATATCACTGTGTACAGAAGACACTAGAAGAAACCACAGAGCACAACCTCCCTCGGCACAATAATGTCTCAAGTCCCCATTGAGATTTACCTAGGGGATTGTATTCGTCTTTGTATGCAAAATTCTAAATTTAATATATGCAGATATAACTGTAATACTGTGTAACACATCACTAGTCTAATGAGGGCTTTAACCAGGCCACTAAAACGCATTTGCTTTCCAATCGTGAAGAATGCGTGTTTTGCATAATGGCTGGTTATTCAGGCTTTGAACGAAACATTTGAAATTGTATATAAGTCTGGCAGGAATAACATGCATAATTTTTTAAATGTCCCCAAACAGAACCTCACACAATTGCATTTGCAGGGCAGATACTCGCGCATTCCTCCAGTGCAGGGATGTTGTCCTTTTATATCTAACTATGAGTTAATAGCAAAAAGGGTTTTGTGTGTCATATTAAATCTGCATATGGAAAAAAAGACTTCTACTGTGGGCTTATTTTTGCATTATTGGAAAACAGAACCTGAACATGGACAGCAGGACCTGCGAAGCCCTTGGCTAGAGTGCCTATTGTTTGGCACTGTTTTCTTCATGGCTCTCCATTGCCGTGGTAGCATGTTGCTTAGCAACGGGTTAGGGCGTTGCCGGCGGTGACATCGGTAGGGAATGAGCTGAAGAAAGCAGTGCGTTCTGCCCTGCTGGCAATAGTGCACGACCCATGGGTTTTATTAGAACGTTGTTTAATGAGAGCCCCTCCTCCACTATCATAAACACACACACACACACACACACACACACACACACACACACAATTGCCCCCCCCCACACCAATAAGATCCACTTTCCTCTGAGAAAACAGATCAGATATCCCAGTCAAAGTGTGCTCTCCTCGCTAATATAACCAGGAAGGTTCTATATATATATATATATGTGTGTGTGTGTGTGTGTACACGCGTACATCTGTGTACATAAATATGGCCCGTGCATGCGAGAATGACAACATCTTTAATGCATGCGTAAGCACACAATAGATGTGAAAGCATGTAATATCCCAGCAAACACAAAATGTTCAAATAACGTTAACTAAACGTTTAGAGAATGTTAAGAATATTTACCTAACGTTATTTGAACGTTTTGTGATAAGACTGTCTCACTCCAGGTATCTGTTATACTACACAATAACCGAGAGCCATCAGGAACTGCAGGCCATAAGAGCAAACACCTAAACCTCAAGGCCAGAACTCTTTGGCGGCATACGACTCAGACACACAGCAGATGCGAAGACGAAACGGTTCAACGGAGATGGCGCCTCAGGCATCTCGACACCCATCCCTTACTCATCTGGGCAAATGAGACAAGCAGGTGAATTCCAGACAGATATATTTCTTTTTAATGTGCCTGTCTCTGTCCGCCTTCTCCCAGGCCCATAGAAGTGTCTGCAGGGAATCTTTGCCATCAAATCTCTTTTCTATTTCACAAGCTGTGCATGTTAATACTGTGCCGTACTCCTAGTTATTTACCAGCCTTATTTAGAATATTTATAGTTTTGTTTTTGCAGCGAATTGAAAGAGCAGCTTCAGCAAAAGCTGGCTAACTGCATCCTCGGCTCTTTAATAAGCAACAATTCTCCGTCGAACAATGCCGCTGTTAAACGCTTCGAGGGGCCGCGTTTACCGCCAAAACAAGAGGGAGACAGAGCCGCGACATCTGTAATTTCATGTGTGACATCCGGCCCGATGGGATTCATGGGCACGCGAGTTCCGGAGACAGGGAGGGCCGAGGGGCGGAACCCGTCGAGAACGTGGCCAGTTTACATGCTGGGAGATTAACGTCCGGGGCTATGGTATGCAGTGCCATCACGCGTTACTCAGGCTCCCGCTTGAACTGTTTTCACAGCAAAATAAACATTGCGAGTGTGTGCATATATCGCCTGCTTTGCCACCGCATGACCCCCCAAGCGAACCAAGTCCCGCACGATACAAAACAAACCAGCAAACACTGATAAGCAGCGGAACGACAGCTCAATTAGCCACCTCCAGCAGGACATTCTTTGCAAGCTAAAAAAAAGGTTAATCGTTTCACTGCCAAGTCCACAAAACAATTATAATGCTAAATGAAGAGATAAAGGGCAGCTTCATTACTGCGTGGATTAAGCAGAATCTGCGACAACGAGATGCTTTTCTCCTGAGAAGAGGCGCTCGTGCAGAGCTCACCGGTGTCAGAAGTTTAATTAATGAGGCCTGGCTGTGAGGCAGAGGCCTCTTTCAGCAGCCCTGTGGCAGGAAAGAGTAAACCCCCCCCCCCCCACCAGCCTTTTCCACCCAGCCCTACCTGAGATGAGGCACCGGCGGTCCGTCTGTAACTCATGGTCACTCCGTATTCCCAAAAGGAGACTCCACCCTTCAGAACAGGGGGCTGGGGGGGGAGGGAAAAAAAAAACCACTCCTTCTCTGGGTGCCTCGCTGTGTGTGGATTACCCAGGCACCATGCGGACGGTATTAGCGCAGTTGGGTGAGCTTGGGATGTGCCTCTGCGGGAGTCGCAAACCTCAGCGGGCTGAGGGGGTGGTGAGGATTTAGCGGACAGAAATATCAGCAGTGTCGTCACGCGCTGACCCACAATCCCGTGCGTTGGCTCTACGACCGTCGGGAGCAGATCCATGCAGAGCGAACACACAGACACACCACAGACACCTGCTTACAGGCCAAAGAGGCTAACAGGCCACTTCACCTACAAAGCTGTTTTATTCATTACAGTGGGGGGGCAGACTGACAGGAGTAACCCCCGGTACGCCCGTAGTAAAATGCCCAGATCTTTACTGCCCGCCTCCATCCACAAACACAGCGTGATGTACAGAATGTCAGCTCAGTATAATGGAAGACATATGCACACTCAACCTGAAATGAAAGACTGGGAAATGGGGAGACGGTGTGAACCAATGTCACACAGGTTAATCTGAAGCAGCAGACAACCCATAATACTGTTACAGAGCCATTATTCTGCCATTCCAATGCATAGTACACGCCTTTATCCAAACCTACTTACACATTAAAGTACTGACAGTGTCGCACATTCCTAATCGCTGAAGGGATTAGCACGTTTTACAGTGCAGAGTAAAGCAGTGTGAAAGAACATATGAGGCTATGCGTTACAAAATCAAACTGACTCTCAGACAGAGGCTCACAAACTGAGAGGAAAGCCATCCTTAACCTTTGACCCTTGAAGCCTTAGGTGGGCATGACCCTGCGTATAAATAAACCCCGCCTCTCTCCACGTCCTTTGTTGGGAGAGGAGGTGGCAGTAATTCACTGACTGCAAAGCTCTGGATCACACCAGGGAATCCTAATCCATGGGTTAAATTCTACCAAAACATCTAATGCTCATGAAAGCAAGACCACAGTCAATCTGCATTGAGCTGTACCGGCGTGTAGAAACCACAAGGGAGCAACGGTGGCACCAATTCAGCTTTAGGCCTCCAAACAGAGCTGTGCTCGGCTCAGGCAAATCAACCTCATAGGCACCGCTGGTATTCATGTACTCTCCCTACACCCGCCACTACCACAGGCCAACACAAAACGGATTCTGCAGAATGGGGTTAAAACAAGTGCTAGAAGACAGCAGGCTGGCCCCCGTCCGCTCACTACCTGCTGCGGTGAACTCTGTCCAATAGAAACAGAAACAACAGTACACGGCAAATTAAAATAAATTCCATCACAGTCCTGGAGACTGTCGCCACGGCAATAATCAATGTAAAACCTGCGGCAGTGAGTTGGGAAGTTCCACCAGGAGAGTTGCACAATGCAGCTGAGGTCAGCACTGCACCAGTGACACTGCAGTAGTAAGAGTCCCCCTCTGTGGGATTCCGACTTTCAAAGAAGCGTGAGTGTGTGTCTTGTTTTTTAAAAGCACAGTGCTGCAGGGCAGTGACACTAACATTGTCAACAGCAATGTCTCCCTCCAAAATGTGAGGGCCACGTTACAAATCCCCACGTCAAGACCGAATGCGTTCTCTTAGAACAACTGCTTCATCCAGCTCAAATATCTCAGGATTAGAAAGAAGATAGAACACCTTAATTATTAGGGCAGCACAGCTGGACCTGTAGTCTATCCCTCACCACCATAAAAAAAAAAAAATCTCTCATTTTGCATTCTGCATTCTGCATTTGCCGTAGCCTCTCACGTTTTCGCTCTCTCTCCTGCTTGGATCAAACTGTCTCTCTGTCCGAGTCTCTCACAGACCAGCTGGGGTGTTACAAACAGGTACAGCTGTCAACGGAGGACTTGGCAGTTCAACTTGCTCGAAAACATCCACTGCCCATAAATCCCGCTGGCCTATTTGTGTCTAAACCTTTTGGTTGTGAGAAATGTAGGTAGGGGGTTTTCTTTTGGGGGGGGCACTCCAGTCACACGTACGACAGGTAGCGAGATCAGTGCAGAGGTGACTGATTAATCACTCCATGTGGTATGGAGAGCAGACTGAGAGAGGTGGGATGTTTCACTGTTATGGCTAAAACATTATTTCAACCACTTTGTTATGGGAAAGAAGTGCAATAAATGAAAGCAGAATCAAAAAACCACAGCAACAGCCACCGAAGGCTTTCTCCTGTTTCTCATGCATTGTTTCTCAAATTAAAACCGGTGTGTAGGATAAACATCCTTAATAGAACGGACAAATCTGGAAGTACGGCACACGCACGAGAGAGTGTTTATTCTCGTCTCCAGGGATTCCAGCCGCTTGCTTCAGTGTTTTCACGCAGACAAAAATAATCACACAAAGAGCAAATCAGAACAACAATCAGACTAGGAAAGTAAAATAAATTAATGGAGAAAAAGACTTTGCCTTGCATTCTTTATTCTCTCTGAAAAGACAAATATTTTATTACATTATAGTTCTACACAAAGCAAAACCCTGACACAGCACTCAGAACTGACACAGCACTCAGAACAGTTTCCTAAGCCAGGCTTTCTCTGGCTGTAAGAGGTGCCATTATGTGCTGTACCCTGCTTCTTCACCTCAGTTCTCCATTATGAGCCATTATAGCCCATTATAACCCATTATGAACTGTTCTGTACTTCAAAAGACCCTCCGTGTCACACTCTCAGGCTTGACATGGTTAACAGCTGCAATTTAGCAGTACGTTGTGCTGAAATCCTGCGGCAAAATAGGAACGTTGCAGCCGAAAAAGCAAATCCCATGGGGTGAAAAAAACAATACTATGTCGAGTCTGAACAGCAGCAAAAAAAATTGCATGGATGTAAAAGAACATGAGCTGAACCCTAGTAGAGTCTGGTTCTGTTCGAATACCGGTACTGGCACTGCTGCACAACCGCTGTGCCTGACTTGACTGACCTGAAGATCCTGACATGAGCTACTACAAACCCGAGATGGAGTGGAGCAGTTCACCCAGCCTACAATATTTACTGTGGTGTGCAGCTGCAAGTGTACAAAGAACGTGCAATGTAACGCTTAAAACTGTGTTCATAACAATAAGGTCAAACCTGGGACTAGAACCTATAATCTACTAGTCACCGTTCCTTAACCAGCGCTCTAACTGCTGGCCCAGCTGTGCTCTTCTATCTACTATTTAAGGTCTGGCCTGCTCATTAGCGTCATTAACCACAAGGGGGTGAGGAGGACAGCGAACAAGAGGCCACAGATTTGGGTGCTGGTGCCACCGGAAGCCGATGAGTCATCTACACAGAAACAGCTCCCAAACATGAGCACCATGGCGACCGTCACCCTCCCCCTGCACACCTCATCGCTCCAAAGACTCAGTTCATGAAGGCTAGGATGGACACAAGCTACACGCGCACACACACACCAAAACGGTTTACAATATTCATAGTCCTAAAACCCCTCTCACCACAGAGATGACCATACACTCATATTCAGCTGTTACTCCTTACAAAATCATTTTATCTGTTTGAATCATTTTCTACTCCGAAGCACAATCACACAATGCAACTTGAATAAGTTTATGCAGTAGCTTGTTGCTAGGTAAAATTGCTTGACAAAAAGAGCTAAGAAACACCTTTTTTTATGCTTGACGTCACAATCCGGTCAACCTGCTTGTTAATCGCTCTGCCACCTTCTGGTGAATGGGTCTCACTATAGAAGCGAAACACAAGCGCTGTTACTGCAGGTTCAGATAACAGGTATTCACGGCCTCGCCCCTCACAAACGTTAAACAAGGCAGAAATTGTGTAACAATCACGGGGCTAACCGGTGCCATAAATATGTATGCAGCGCACGGGTCGTCGGCACACAGATGACATTTCAGACACGGCCTCCCTCATCCCTTAGCTAATCAGTCGCTAATAGCATTCTCACCAGGGCTACATATGAATAATAGATATCACCCCTAGGCAGACACCAGCATAGTCATACTACTGGCACAGCCCACAAACTCATTATGCGGAATCTAATTTGCATATTTTCCAACTGGACCAATGGAGAGTCTGCCATCCTGCACATACATACACACACGTACTGGTGTTATACCTTTAACGGTTTTGCAGGCTGGGGGTGGGGGCATACCTACTGGCTTTTGTCCTCCACTGATGAGGTCGCCACATTGTCAGGATGACAGAAAGGGTCACGGCATGATCTGACACACAATCAATGGGGTCACTAGGCTAAACCCTCTAGAGAAGACACCAACACCTACAATGACCCACACAAGGGTGTAGGTGTGGTTTCAACATTGGTAGGGACCAAATAAGCCCCAAACTCCACCCCCCACAAACGCACAAAACAGACAGTCAATACTGTCCGTACCCAGATACTGCCCATACCCTGAATTCACTCCCCAAGGTGAAAAGACCTCAGGTAAGCCGCAGCCCTCAATGAACAAAGGCCAGGCCCTTCACAACCGATTTCTTTACACGTCCAATCAAATATTAATACAAAACACCGTAAAAGTACAAATGTTACAAAGTAAGAAAAAGCCATACATAAAATAAGATGTCCTGACCAGGGTTCATGTTCCCCCACACCAGCACAGTCTTAGAGAATCAGCCAACACTATGCCTCTGTGCTTCCCCACAGCGGCCTAAGGTTTCAAGCCCGCCAGCCAGCCAACACCATGTCGCGTTACATTGAATCCATTCGCCATTAACAGGTAAGGGTAAAAGCCACACAGGCCGGGATCCCCATTCCTGTGTTGCCCGAGGCGGAAATCCAGTCCCCCGGCACCCCAGTGTGACATGTGACCCCCCACAGTAAAGCTGTTGTGAACGGCGCCTTTCAGTGAGCCGTCCATTGAGACACATTGCTCGGGACACAGCGTTTTCCTGCACCTCCCACACCAAACCCCCTGCCCCTGGCCCCCCGCTCCGCGCCCACACTCGTAAGTCAGAGCCTAACCATGTGTCACGTTTAAGAAAAGAACAGATTACAGCAAGGCAACATCTTTAAAGGAGATAAAGTCTTTAAAAAATAATCAATGGTTAACAGCCAGTTATTCTCTGATAAAGAGAAAATGGTGACAAATGAATCTGCATCAATGGTGCTACACTGCAAGCATTTAACTGCTTTGTCTGATATCTGCAGCAATGCTGCTGCAAAAGGCACTATATGAAATTAAACTGGATTAAAGTGAATAATACTGTTGTGCCTTGCCTGACCTTCACTGTGTCTCTTTTTGAAACTGTCACATCCATACAGAAAGATGTGAACAACATGATATACAGTAGTTAGACACTGTACGATAAGCTCAGATTCTGAGTGCCCAATAACCTTTATAATGAAAGGGATGCTGGAACCTACCGAGCGCAGCAAAGATAGCAAGACGACTTTTAGGAAAAGGGAGGCAAATGTCATTCCTGAAAAATGTGCCTTTATTACATTTCTCCTAGTTGACAACACTGTTCCGCAGTGAGCTCCAAAGCCCAGTTCTGGACAGGATTCTGCGGTGATATGGAGACGGGTCGCATGGAGATCAGCTGACTCAGATCAGGGGAACAAAACGCAGGCCGCCCCGTGGAACTGATTCGCCGCGCTAGGTAAGCGGATTTACTGATGATCCGAGACAGCGTCTCCGTTAAAGAGCCATGCCGACGGTAAGGTCTCCAAAGCACTGATAATACGCCACCCCCTCCCACTATAAATGTGAGTGTCAGAATCAGATAGGTGCCAGGCTGGTGTATTACAGATAAAGGCTGAGGCCAAATCCTTCCGAGGATTGCCAAGGGGAAAAGGGGGGGGGGGGGTCACATCTGGGACATGTAACATGTTTCTGAAAGTTTTGAACCTCTAGAATTGGACAACATCAGCTATACAAGAGGACATAATCTCCAGCAAACAAAAAGGGAACTTTACAGAGACAAACAGAGAAGAGCACCCCCTCCCCTAAATCCCTCTGGACCGTGGCCAAACTCAGAACCAGAAAACACAGTCTGGCCTCTTTCTGCACCCAGTGGATACCCACAGGATCACAGAATGCTCCCGTCCGTCAAATGAAAGGCTCTGCAAGTGTCCACTTCTCCGCGCGGGTCGTTTGTTAAGCAACACGAGTGCTGTTCACTGAAACACACTCGACTTGAGTGATTTCACTGAGCATGCTGAATTTCAGCAGACAAATGCTGCACATGTGAGATTCTGCAGAGCTGTAGAGCCTTGGAGCATCTGTAATACACTGATGTCCATACGGAGAGTCTGCAGTACAGGTACAGCCTGCACACACTGCCCACCCCACCCCACCCCACCCCACCCACACAACCCCACCCCACCCACGCAACCCCACCAGCACAGCTGTTGTGCAACGTCTTTAAACCCGTAATCAAGTAAAAAGAGGGCATTAGCGATGCGGAGAAAGACACGAAGGCTCGCTCAGAGGTCCTGACGGAAATTAGCGGTCTTCACCCAGCCTGGAGCCCATTACTCACTGTGAAAAACAGGAGAATTTGCACCGCAGGGTGCGCAGGGATGACGAGGTGGTGATTTTATGCTAACCAATTTTTCTTGCAAAACGGGACACGTTTTAGCGTCCTGCTGGCTAAAAGGAACTTTTTGTTGGAAAAGTTTGTCGGGACTGTTTCACTGTATAAAAAAGAAGAAATCAAAAAATGGAGAATATCTACGCGTGGTGTTTTGGATGCATCATGCCATGCCATGTTTTGAGCACATTTACACAACTGTACGCGATGCACTGAACGACAGCTGCAGTTTGGTTGTAGCAGGGCTGGTGCAAAGTTACATCTGTAAGGAATAGAGGGAGGAGAGTCACACTGAGCGTGCTGTCAGCCCATCTGTTCTGCACTAATGTCACAGTCAGTACAGACGTGCTTACACACTGCATCAGTCAGACAGAGGGAAAACAAGCTGGGACGAAGGCGCCATGGCGTTTGGCTGACTCGGTTGGCATGGAAACAGGTTCCTCAGTGAGGTCACAGTGCCCTGTTACCTCATGATTGGGACAAAACAAAGGCTGAGTTAGGAAAAGGACAGGGCTTCCTGTCTGTCAATTACTATCACAAGCTCCAGAAAGAGGGGCGGGAACTCAACTGTCACATGTCAGTATGCACGGCCATAGTGTTTTTCTGCACACAGATCTGGGGATTCTGGGTAATGTGACATGAAATAAGACTGGTATATCGGAAAGAACATTAAGGAGGAACTCAATACAGCATATGTTAGGAGTAAACAGTAAAATTGATTCTACAAAAAGCAGCAGCAGTACATCTTTCAACAACTTGCTGAAAAAATGTTAAGAGTGCAATAAAGCCCAGATTGAATATCTGATTTATGTGACATACAGAGGGAACTTACTGACCAGACTGTGACCTTCACACCCCCCAATGGCCTCTGTGTGCTGCCGACCTCTGCCTGACACTTACCCTTTCAAGGGTCCCAAACAAAAGGAAGTAACTTCTGTTCAAAGGACAGCAGATACTCACACCCATCAATGGAACAAGAGTTCCTTTAATGCTCCAAAACAAGCCCTGGTTGTGCAGCCCGATCATCATTTACATCATTCAGCCAGAAACATTTTGTCCACCGCCAGCATTTGTGCCACATAATTAATGTTCTCTGAGTATGTAAGAGGTTGATGACAATCAGAACACTTTGCCCAAAGTTACAATAATTTTAAAAAGTGAAATCATGATGCCATATTGTGAAGATGGGCTGTACTTAAGTGAAGTCACTTAAAGTGTAGAAGACGCATAATTAATATAAATAATGAGAACCCCACTTCGTTGTTTCATAATTCTCAGAACTCATGTACTCCCAAAGCTTTTTTCTTCATACTCTTCGGATCAGCCACACAGAGGAGAAAAGGACAGCAGATACAATCACAAGCACCTACTCAAGCCTGCTCACTGTCAAGACTGAACTCGCAGGTTTGACAGTTGACAGCCACAACAGCCAATCAGCTAACTGGGCTGTTTATTCACATAGTCCTGGGGTAGGGGGGAATCATGTTTATGGCCAAGTATGTTTGTCACAATTTGTCCTCTGCATTTAACCCATCCCCCTGGGGGGAGCAGTGAGCAGCCATACATGGTGCCCGGGGAGCTAGCGCTGACTGTCTTGCTCAAGGACGCACCTGACTGGGCTGCGATTTGAACCAGGGACCAGGAGCCTTCTGCCTCCTAGCCTGATGCTCTACCCATTGAGCCACCAGGGTACGCCCCACCCCAGAGCTCTCACATGCTTGCTACATCTGTAACCTATCAAATTTACACTCATTCCCTAGTCCACCCCGCTTCATACTGACACACCACCTAAAGTGGCCCAAAATGCATTATTTCCTCAACATTAACACATGTATCATTTCTATCCCTATTGTACTTCTTGCACACCCACCCACATGTTTGACCCACCACATATTTGGCTTGTCACAATCACACCCACCCTTGGGACCTAGCTACCTATATGAACCCTGATGTGATCGGTCACCTCCTACGACTGCTTTCTTTCATGTTGTGTGTGTGCATATTTTACCCAGGGTTCCCTGCTTCTGTGGCACCAAAACATCCTTCTGTGCTCACCAGAAGAACTGCATTGTGATCTGCAAATCTTCCCAGGGTGTAATAAAAAAGCCGGCAATTACTACGACAAACACACACAGCAGGAGTAGGCAGCTGTTAATATAATTGTAATCAATACAGTAAATAGGGTTTATTTGTTGGCATGAAGAATGAACACACATAAGAGGAAAAGTAGCACTCATATTCATTTACTCAAATATATACAGCATATAAACCTTGGCTGAGTAAAAAAAAAAAAAAAAACCTAAAAATCTGCTGCAAAATCCTTGCGAGTTGATTAACAGAAGAGTAAAGGTGAAGCCTTAGCGTTTTTAATTAGCCTGGGACGTGTCACTGGAACGCTCTTTCAGACAGAACGCTTCCTGTGCGCAGTGACGTAACCTCTTTTTAAATTACGCCGTTGGTTTGAGTTGTTCTGCTGCGTGACAAACAAAAGAGTTTCTGACTGCACTGGAACAAGAAAGGCTGCAAGAGTGCAAAACACACTAATGTTTAGCGTACCAAGCTGACACGTGTATTCTGTTTTTTTACTGCGTGACACTGCTGTTAAAGCAGAGGCAGGTGAGGTGGGTTACCCAGAAACATCAGAGCTGCACTACACCTGCTGTCAGGGGCAGGTGAGAGGTGTTACACAGGAGCATCAGAGCTGCACTACACCTGCTGTCAGGGGCAGGTGAGAGGTGTTACACAGGAGCATCAGAGCTGCACTACACCT
>JABJVR010023488.1:0-28865 GCA_025773905.1 Chitala chitala
AACTCCACGCACACAGACCCAAGGCGGGAATTGAACCCCAGGCCTGGAGGTGTGCGGCGACAGTGCTAACCACCACGTCACCGTGCCGCCATATTTTTAAAACTACAATATGGGATTACCTCTTACAGCCAAATGAATGTGTTTGTCATACGCCCATGACTACACAACAGATGTGAGTGGCTAATGGCAGAAAATATGGATACTGGTAGGCATATCCCAGTACCCAAAAATTTTTCAAATAGAAAACGGTATTTCACTGAAATAGTGGACCAAAATGACAGTGAAACTTTACAAATAGAAATGCAGAAGAATGCTGATAAACAAGATTTTTTTTACTGTTGATATTTTTGCAGACAATTAGCCCGCTGTGCTAAAGACTCAAGTTCTTCCCTTGGGGGACTCATTGCACTCTTATCCTGACTACCAGGGAATTCTCACCATAAGAATTTCACACTCCATTACATTACCACCACACTTATTACAGCTGTGACACCAATTATCTTTTACTTCATAAAGATTTCTTTAATATAAAACCAGCTCATTGAGTCTTAGTTCTCTATACCGTTTTCTGAAATAAAAAATATATCCAAATGTCTTGAATACATCTGAAAAAAGCAGCAGAGTGTGCTACTGGGAGTTAAGTATTGTTCCAATTTCTTTAAATCTGTGTTGCTTTATTCAATTTATCTATCCATCCATCCATTAGCTTTACAGCCTTATCCAATTCAGGGTTGCGGGGAAACCTGGAGGCCATCCCAGGAAGCACAGAGCAGGGGACACCCTAGGTGGGACATCAACCCACCACAACTTTATTCAGTGATTTTACATAGCACCAGTCACAACATTGTCCCAAGGCACTTCTAAGGAAAGCTGAATAAAAAGCACACATAGACATATAGTGAAAGTATAATGAAAGAAGAGAGGGACCAAGAACTTTATAGTGTGGAGAAATTTAAAAATCTATGGGGGGTCCAAGGTTGACTGACTGCTGAGCCACCTAAATATGGGAAAGTATAAATGTAAAGACTTTTACTGGCAAACACAAGGGTACAAGGGCATGCGCAGTACCAGTAATTATAATGACCTATGGTACATAGGCAGAATGTTCCATTGTCTAGGTCCCTGTAACTAAACACTCTGCGCCAACACTTTTGTTTACACGTCATATATTGTATGTAAAAAAAGTTTGAACCATCATAACATTGACTGCAAACTCCATCTGAGTATTGATATATTCTAATTATTACTTATTATATTTAACCAATCTATATTTACTTTCTCTGTTATGAGACAGGATCAGTAAAAGAAATGAACGTCAAACACACGACTACGTTTATTCAGTACACTCGTGAGCGCGAACAAATCCCACGAGAATTAATTTTGTTGTACGTCTGCAGTAGCAGTCAGCCTGTTGCACAATCAGAAGACAAGTCTGTTCAGTGCGCTGGTCAGGATGTCCGTAACGGTGAATGAGTGATAATCGCTGACTGTAATGGGGTGTGTCACACTAGTTCATATGGTGATCTCGCTAGGTCGTTGTGTTAAGTTTCTTTACTCATCGTGTTCGGTTCTTCACAGCTGAATTACCACGTATTAGGTTTCCTGGAAGACAAGAGAACAGTGCATTGACGCTGTGTGACTACACTGAAAAATATAGTAAAAAAGCGAAGATCCTTAAAACTATAATATTTATGACTATTACGAAACATTTTCAATAAATCCTGTCTAGAATTAATCAAATATAATTTATCAAATATAGATTAACAATTTTTAATGTATTTTGTCTCTGCACTGTTTTTTGCACACTAGTCTGATTTTGTTTTGTTTTAATTATATTTTACGTTCTTGAAAATTAAAAGTATTGGAATCAGAATGAGGTTAAGTAATTTCCTTAATTTAATGCGTATGAAACCTGTGACAAGACGCCCTCTAGTGTAATACACTAAACCCTACAGTTGAAACGTTTGTGAGTAGTGAATTTCAAAATAATTAAACGATTAGTATTATATGAACATGTGTTTTACTCCCTCCAGGAAATACGCAAGCCTTGTTCTAATTACACAGGTGGTTTTATTCTTCAGATTACATCCCAATATTATTCCACCGTCAAACTATTGACAACCTAAAAAAGGCACTTAAATACATATACGTTACAAAAAATACAATAAACACGAAAACTATAAACATACCTCACTGGCTGCACACGACCAAGAGGGAACAAAACGATGACCTGCTATCTTCAGCGTGAGGTACAACATTTAAACTTCTCTTACCTCAACGCAGAGAATGTTTGCCTTCGCCTTCACTTGTTCTTTGATTAATAAAAAAGCGGAAGTGCAACAATTTAAAATTTCCGCTCCCGACAATACAAACATTACGTAATTCCCACTTAAAGTCATCGTACACACCAGTGAACAATCACAAACACAACAAAAACAACCCAAATCAAAATAACACTTATGGCAGCTAAAATGTGCATGGGCAGTGTTGGGCAGTAAGTAGTTACACGTAATGGCGTTATGTAATTAAATATTAAAATTTTTTTTAAAGTTGCGTGTTATCAGTTACAGTTACTGAGGAAAAAAAATATGTACGTAATTAAAGAGAATGTTGGTGACTACAAAGCATGGGTTAGACAGAGTGACTGTAACGAGACCAGGAGCAGGGGATAGGTTGCGCTATGACGCGGAGAATGGCTTTCAATGACCAACTGAATCGCTCGTCCAAACCGTTAGCCTGGGGGTGGTAGGCTGTAGTATGATGGAGTTAAATGCCAAAGTTGTGGGCAATGGAACGCCACAGCTCTGGCATGAAATCTGGCCGTGGTCAGATGAAAGGTCCACTGGGTCACCAAAATGGGCGACCCACACCTCAGTGATCGCTCGTGCTACATCAGCTGTAGTTGTTGAGGACAGCGGGACAGCCTCGGGACAGCGGGTGGTTCTGTCCACCATGCAGCTTGTGATCCACAAATGCTGTAAACAGGTGGCCTTCCAACAGAAGTGACAGACAGCCAGGAAAAGGCTGAGGAGCTTGCGGTCAAAAGTGCTGTACTTTTGTTCGCTGGAGCATAGCTGCCGGCTGAAACATGTAAATGGTTGCCAAACCCCATTGTCTAACTCCGCATGCACAGCACCAACTGCAAACTCGGAGGGATCTGTTGTAAGGGCGATAGGAGCACCTGGTAATGGGTGTGCGAGCAGAGTTGCATTGGCCAACAGCAGTTTGGTGTCATTAAATGCCTTGGCCATCTCCTCAGACCAGTCAAGGACACACTTGGCAGGCCTGCCTTTGAGGGCTTCATACAGAGACCGCATAAGCTGAGCCACATGAGGAATGAACTGATGGGAAAAATTCACCATGCTCAAAAACTCCTGTAGAGCCCGAACAGAGCCTGGCCAAGGGAAATTTCTGACACCCTCCACTTTAGAAGGCAACAGAACAGCCCCATCCATTGTAATGCAGTGTCCAAAGACATCGACAGAAGGTAGTCCAAACTGGCACTTTGCCAAATTGATGATCAACCCATTACCACCCAGGCATTCAAAAAGGGATCTGAGGTGCGCCAAGTGCTCCTCCACGGAAGAGCTGGAAACCAAAATGTCATCCAGGTAAACAAATAGAAAAGGCAGGTCCCTCAAAACATTATCCATAAGGCACTGAAATGTTTGGCCAGCATTCTTTAGCCCACAAAGCATGTGGAGATAGTCAAAAAGCCCAAAAGGAGTGATCACCGCCGTTTTCTGGACATCATCGGAGTGGAGAGGCACCTGGTGGTAACGCTGAACTATGCCCACCTGAGAAAAAATTACTTTCCCGGCTAAGCAAGCAGAGAAATCATGAATGTGTGGGACTGGGTAATGGTCACGGGACGTAGCATCATTAAGATGATGGTAATCGCCACACGGATGCTGACCACCACCAGGCTTAGACACAATGTGGAGTGGTGAGGCCCACAGGCTGTTGGACCCCTCTACATTGCCAAGCTGCTCCAGGGTGTCAAACTCACTCTTAGCCACAGCCAATTTTTCAGGGTCTAAACGCCTAGGGCGGACATGGACTGGCGGGCTCTGGGTGGTGATGTGGTGCTCCACCCCATGCTTGGAAATGAGAGATGTGAACGTCGGCTCAGTCAATTCAAGAAATTTTGCAAGCAGATGTGAAAAAACATCTGAGGGAGCAAGAGCGCTAGACAGCCTCGAAGAACTGGCACCACTGAGCAAGCATGGCCGAGAGCTGAAGGTCTCAGCATTGACAGGACAGCAGTTTTTCATGTCAAGAAAGAGACTGTTGGCACAGAAGAAATTGGAAACGTTGGCCAGCACAAAACGCTGCCCACCGAAGGACAAAATCACACACCGTTTCCCAGAAGTTTAAATAGAGCTGCCATTAGCGGCTACAAGGGGTGGCCCCTGTCTGCTGGTTAATGTCAGAAGCACTTGCGTCCCTGTGTTGTAGAGGAAACGACGCCCAGAACCAGCATCGGTGAGGACCAGCAGGCTGCCTGCATGGCCGACATTCTTGGCAGCTAACGAGCTCCGGCCATTCTGTTTCCCGGCTCCTTAAAGCTGCAGGAAGCACGACACTTCTTAGCTTTAATGCTTTCAGTCCAGAGACACAATGGCACGCAGCCAATACATAATACACTGCTGCCTTCCTAAAAGGGTCAGTCGGTTTGGTGAGTTCGGTTTTGTGGTAACCTCTACAGGTTCCATTCACTTGGGTTATGTGCTCAGATTTTGAGCGTTTTTGTTGTGGGACAATAACGCGTTTCAGTAATGGAAATTCAACATTTTCTTTCTGAAATATCAAACCTGGAGAAATATCTACGGGTAAGTTAATGCAACTCCAATCACTCACACGAAGCACCTAGCCCGCCCCACCACGTTGTGTTTAATTTATCTCTCTGTTTCTCTCTGTGCCTGTCCAATAGGCTACATATTTATGTTTAATCTTAATTCATCACAAACTAGTTGCTTTCTATGTGGCTAAGCAGATGCTTTTTACCTCCATTTGTGATTGAAAACCTTAGGTAACGTTATTCCTTGAAGAGTGATGCAAGTAGCTTTTATGCGATATCTAATGGCACACACTAACTCAATTCAGTGTTGTTTACATTAAATATTAACTTGGAGAAGTCATTGGGCTGTGAATAAGTTATGTTGTGAAATTTGTACAGGGCACCAGCAGACTAAATTCATGGTCCTAACTACGTAGTGGCCTGGTGACTTACTGGGTAGAACATCAGCCTAGGCTGCAAAATTCTTCTGGTCTGAATCCCAACCCAGTCAAAAGGTTTGTCCCTGAGCAAGACACACCACACTAGCTCCCAGGGTGCTGAATAATGGCTGCCCACTGCACCCCTCAGGTGATGGGTTAAATGTAGAGAATAAATTCTTTGTATGTGACAAACATACTCGGCTATAAACCTGATTCCTCTTCCTACACATACAGTGCATTTTGTTGGGCACACAATGGTACTTGTCAGTTTGCCCTGTACAACAAAGACAGCAAGTTTAAACGATGGCAGAAAAGTAATCAAATGTAATATGTGACATTACTCTGAAGTAATTAGTTACTTATTACATTTTTAACAGATTACTAGTTAATCTGTAACCTACTACATTTCAGAAGTAACCATCCCAGCACTGTACATAGGTGATTTATAAAAGCCAGGCAGACACAGTACTCTGTACCTGTCTCTGCACTTACCCTTCATTTTCACTTAAATGGCAATCATCATTCTTTTAATTTGCATAATTAACTGACATACAGTACGAGTAAATTAAGTACTGTGTTGTTTAGTGGTTTTATCTAAAGGAGTGTCTCAGTCCAAAAACATACTGTCACCTGTTTTCAGATGTAATTATTTACCTTTTTAAATAAAAAAAAAAAAAACATTTTTATTGTGTAACCGGTAGATTTTGACTCAGAAAGGTGGCAGCTCAAATACAGAAGCAAGACCACATTGTTATTCTGCTGAGGCATGCTGATACTGTCTATAACCAAAGTTGTTTTACTAAAAGTTGTAGTCAACAAAAGTTAACCAGTAGATGCTCTTCTGCTTAGAAAATTATGCCAGGATATAATAATTACAGTCGCAGAATGTCATAGTGGTAACACAAGAATTGCATTTAATCTTTTATAACAAATTAAGTATCATATTGCACAGGACCATAAATTAGAATCTGATACCATTTCTGTTGTTACTGAACTTGGCAGCTGAAGGTTTTGGAGTCTGCTACCAGAGGTAATCACTGATAGAGAGAAGCCACTTTTTCTCCCAACTGGAATAAAAGTTAGTGAGGAACTACTGATTGACACCTGTTACCTACAATTTTTAAGGTCAGGCACTGATGTTGGACAAGAAGGCCTGGCAATGTCCACTATAATTCATCCCAAAGGTGTTCTATCAGGTTGAGGTCAGGACTCAGTCAAGTTCCTCCACCACAAACCCGCTCATCCATGTCTTTATGGACCTTGCTTTGTGCACTGGTGCCCAGTCATGTTGGAACAGGAAGGGACCATCCCCAAACTGTTTCCACAAAGTTGGGAGCATGAAATTGTCCAAAATGTCTTGGTATGCTGACGCCTTAAGAGTTCCCTACACTGGAACTAAAGGGCCAAGCCCAACCCCTGAAAATCAACCCCACACCATAATCCCCCCTCCACCAAACTTTACACTTGGCACAATGCAGTCAGGCAAGTATTGATCTCCTGGCAACTGCCAAACCCAGACATGTTCATCAGATTGCCAGACAGAGAAGCGTGATTCATCACTCCAGAGAACATGTCTCCACTGCTCTATAGTCCAGTGGCGAAGTGCTTTACACCACTGCATCCAATGCTTTGTATTACACTTGGTGATGTAAGGCTTGGATGCAGCTGCTCAGCTATGGAAACCCATTCCATGAAGCTCTCCACGCACTGTTGTTGTGCTAATCTGAAGGCCACAAGAAGTTTGGTGGTCTGTAGCTATTGACTCTGCAGATAGTTGCCAACTTCTGCACTTCAGTATGCACTGACCCCGCTCTGTCATTTTATATGTCCTACCACTTCATGGCTGATTTGCTTTTGTTCACAGTTGCTT
Source organism: Chitala chitala (assembly GCA_025773905.1). Classification (NCBI taxonomy): domain Eukaryota; kingdom Metazoa; phylum Chordata; class Actinopteri; order Osteoglossiformes; family Notopteridae; genus Chitala; species Chitala chitala. The sequence goes on from JABJVR010023488.1 coordinate 7,091, forward strand.
CCAATTTGTTATAATACCACTAACAGTTTACCATGGAATATTTAGTAGCGAGGAAATTTCACAGATGGATTTATTGTACAGTACCACGCTTGAATTCACTGAGCTCCTGAAAGTGACCCATTCTTTCACAAATGGTTGTAGAAGCAGTCTGTATGCCTAGGTGCTTAATGTTTTACGCCTGTGGGCATGGAGGTGCTTGGAACACCTGAATCCAATGATTTTGAGGGATGTCCCAATACTTTTGGCAGTATAGTGTATAGCACTGAGATAGAGGATGAGACACAATAGCAGTTCATTGTTAAATACCATACAGTATAACTGCACCATAATAAACACAGAAATGCAGTCTGTTCGATCGAGGTGCAAATCATTCCAATACACTAAACTAAAGCCTAGCATTTTGAATGAATAAATAGTGATGTATTCACTGGCCAACGTGCCACAACTCTGCTCCCTTTGTAATGTTGTATCTTCTGCACTTTATGGTCTTATTTACAGCACCAGCTGCAGGGCAGATGATCATAATAAGCTTATAATGAATAATAAACACTGTGAAAAGGACACTAACAGGGTTACCTGTCACATAAACTTCACGGGTCCCTCAAACCTAGAATGTGTGGCAGTGCATTTACAGATAGACCCACAGGTTTGGTGCAGCAAGTCTGAGGATAAAATGTACAGCCACCAGATGTCAGTAGAGTCTGTCTCTATTGAAAATAACCAAAAAAGTGACATTTTTCAAGCTATACATACTTTTAAAGATGATTTAGTTAGTTTCTGAAAACATTAATACCTTCAGAATTTCCTCCAAAACAGGGTTAAAAAATGTGATTGGCGAAATTACCTGCAGGTTGTGTTTGCAACATACTGTTAGCAGTGTATAACTTTTCACTTTTCTTCCAAAAAGTGCTTCTGAGTTTTGTGACATCCAAGTTTTGATTCTGGATGTAAACAGATTCTCCCTGTGGTGGCAAAACATGGATATACTACCCCTTTTCTCACGCTGATCTGATTCATGATAGATGATCAAATCACCAAGAGTAAAAAAAAAAGATGTATGTGGAGAACACATTAACACAGTCCAAGGGCCTAATTTGAATTTTGAACTGCACTTATGGAGGTGTGATACAACAATACTGCCCAGGAGGTGTGATACAACAATACTGCCCAGGGGGTGTGATACAACAATACTGCCCAGGGACCCCCCCCCCCATGCCACATATAGGAAGTGTAAAGAACATAAAGAGTGTAATCTCAAAGAACATTCTGTACAATTACTGCAGTTAACTGTAACAGGCAGCTATATGGATTTACTGTATGCAACTGTAATTCAAACAGATCTTGAAAGGTCAAAGGTTCCTTTAGACAAATTCATTCCAGTATGATGCAATCATTTGACCAAGACATTTAAATGAAACAGTAAAATGCAAATACAGTGAAAGTTCAGAAAGCACGTGTTTGAAAATGTGCAGTTCACCTTGTGATTATGATTTTAAAAACCAGACATATTGTATGAACAAAGTGCAGCTTTATTATTTCTGTAGTTGTACACAAATATGACTATCTGAGTTTTATAACCAATGTTCCTGGATTAAAGAGTCCCAGCCTAGTTCTGCATGCACTGTGACATAATCACCATGATGGACTACTGTTGCCAGCCAGCTTTTTTTGCACTGAGACAATATAATATAATGATCTCAATTTCTTATTTATAAAGATTAGTTTGCCTGGCATTTAACATCAGTTTTTCAGTTAAATTCTGGTGAGGGAAGCCACAGAAGCAAAACAGGTCTAATCACAGAAAGACCTTTATTAAGTGGGAATGAGGGTGCAAGTGGAAATCTGAAATTGGGATCGTGGAGACCATGCCTGTGACTAGTGGGAGAAACAGGAACAGAATAGGCACTCAGAAGTACGGTATGCGCCAAAACATACGGTACTGAAACTCGCGCATCTCGAACGTGCATGTGTGTTTGTCGACGGGGCGCAGCTCCAGCTGCACGTGTTCCCAGTAGTGAAAAGGAAGTTGTGTTGTGAAGTTGTTGTTGGAAACGGGTCTCTTGACGGAGGAAAAATTAATCATAGTTGACTATTATTTCCGCTCATATGGAAGTGGTCATCATTTCACGTGGTACTGACTTCCCATACTCCCAATCTTATACCACCTGATGCCTACTTGTGGAGAATGTTAAAGAAGAGTGTGTTCAACAGTGAAGATCCGCCAAGAGCTGTGCCTGCATTACATGAGCAAATCGTGTCCTTTTGCAGGAGTCTGCAGCAACCTTTGTTCCGGGATATGTTTGAGAATCTGTGTGAACGATATGAATGCTGTCTACAGCGAGGCGGTGCACACTTCGAACGCTTACATTACGCGTACCATAGTAAATCGACACGCTGATAGTGTGTATGTTAGTTTCTTTCAGGAGAAATAAACTCACAGATGTCAACTGGGTAATATTGTTCGTCATTTCAGTACAGTACTGTATATTTTGGCGCATACAGCACATTAGAAGGGTCAGGGATTAGGGATGAGCCAAAACTAATGCCACCATGGGGGAGACAGATATAAACTTTTCAAAACTTGAAATTGTCTGAGGGCATGACCCATAGTGAGGATCAGTGGGCTCAGATGCATAGACATGGGGATCCCTGGTTGCAGCAGGTTGAGCTGAGTCCAAGAACTGAAGGTTGGGATGATCCCCTGCGTGCCCAGTGGCAGAAAGCCTAGTGGCACAGGACGTGGTGGACCCAGTGGACCAATTGTGGAAGGCTGGCCTGAGAATACAGGGAACAAAACAGGCAGAGTTAGAGGGCTGCGCTGGCGGTAATCATGCCCACAGCAGAGTAGAGGGCTGCACTGGTGGCGGCTAGGCAGGCAGCAACGCTAGTGACAAGACTGGTGGCTGGATGAATGGAGACTGGGCAGGTTGGACGGGCAACAACTAGACAGGAAAGTGGATGGACGACGGCAATACAGGTAGCAGGGTTGGCGTTGGTGGAGTAGAAGGCCCAAGAGGCCAAGCAGGTGATGTGGGTGACTGACCAGGCAACGGCAACGTTGGCCCTGGCAGCAGGATCGGTGGGACAGGTGGCAAAACCAACTGGGCAGACAGAGAGGTCAGCTGGTTCAGAAGCAAGACCAGCAGTACTGGAGATGAGGGTGTCTGAGTGGGATGCAATAGCAAGTAAACAGGAGGCAAATGTGCGCTAGTGGGACATGAAGGCGAGTGAACACTACTGGAAAGTGTCTGAGCTGGACAGAGAGCGATTGAGCCAGACCTGAGGGCCATTGAGTTGGACCCAACAGCAAGCAAGTCAGACATGAAGGAGACAGGATCAGCAATGCGAGAGATGGGACCAGTGACAAAGGAGACAGGGCCTTTGCTAACCTTGTTAAGCCTGGTTGGACCTAGTTGGGGCTTCTCAAGCCAGACTGGGTCTGACCCAGGCATTGGGAGAGCCAGTGTCAGCCTCTCCCGAGATAGGAATGGCCTTTTTCTGGACCTGTGATACCAGATGGGGTCCCTTCTGGACACCTTAGACAAGATTGGGTCGACTCCTGGCTTTCAGTGCCAATTTGGACCCCTTTGGACATCTAGAAATAGAAAACAGAACTAGAAAAGGTAGAAACTGAAAATACTGAAAAAGACAGGACCAGGGTCATAATACCTTCAGTGATTTGAAGGCCAAGTGAAAAGTATTTATTTGATTATTTTAATTTATTTGGCTCTTAAACCCTTTTTAAAAGTAGAACTTTGTAATTAGCTCTTTTTGGTTGTTGAAGGGTGAACATGCGGGGAGCATAGTAACACTGTAATGAAATACACCAAAGGTACAATACAAGCATGGACTCTGTTTACCGATACAAATCAAGGCATGCAATAATCCACAAACCCAATCCAAAATCTGAGCTGTATAACCAGGCAGAAGAGTCAGGCAACAGAAGATCAGTCCATGGGGAGCAAAACACAAGGAACCTGAAGCACTCAAGATCAAGGTCAGATGCACCACTCAGTACAATCATTGGTGTACATACCTCACAAAGGAACAGGGTTGAACAGACATATACATATAACACCTCTTTTGGCAGATGGGCGCTACAATGGGCGACACGGTGACATGGTGGTTAGCACCATTGCCTCACACCTTCAGGCGTGGGTATTCAATTCCCATCCTTGGTCTGTGTGTATGGAGTTTGCACGTTCTCTTTGTGCTTGGTGGGTTTTCTCCTGTTTCCTCCCACAGTCCAAAGACATGCAGGTTAGGTTAATTGGTGTGTCCAAATTGCTTGTAATGTGGGTTGGTGCCCTGCCCTGGGTGTCCCCCTACCCTATGTGTTTTGGGATGGGCTCCAGGTTTCCCTGCCACCCTCCCCAGGAATAAGCGGTATAGAAGATGACTGAGATACAGTGGATTATGAAAGTATTCAAGCCTGTTTTCTTTTTGCACATTTTATTGTGTTGTGGATTCAATTTTGTATGGATACAATTGTCATATCTACACTTAATCACCCATAAAGACAAAGTGAAACCATGGTCAGAGTTTTCTAAAAATTAAGAATCAAAAACAAATCTTACAAAAGTATTCAGACCCTTTGCTTTGGCACTGTAATTTCTGGTCATGTGAATTCGCCCTTGAATTATCCTTTGGATGTGTCTAGAAGCAACTGGAGTTCATTTGTTGCAAAGTGAATCGACTAGACATAATTTGGAAAGGCACACATCTGGTATATAACGGCCCACAATTTACACTGCATTGTCAGGACCAAAACCAAGTGATAAATTCCAAGAGACTAGCATGTGTTAAGGCATAGATCAAGTCAAGGAAATTAAATGATTTCCAAAGCTTTGAATGTTCCTAGAACCAGAGTGGTGTTCTATATCATTTTGAAAAGGACGAATCTTGGCATGACCCTGATCTTTCCTAAAGTTGGCTGGCCAGCCAAATTGGGCATCCTGGCAAGAAGGGCCTTGATCAGGGAGGTAAAATAGAACCCAACGGTCACTCTAAAATAGCTCCAGAAGTCCTGTGCAGAAATGGAGAACGTGTTGGACAGACAGCCATCTCTCACTAAATAAAGCAGGCCTTTATGGCAGAGTGGCAAGACAGAAGCTGCTGTTGATTAAAAGTCATATGACGGGCTGCTTAGAGTTTGCTAAATAGCATGTAAAGGACTTTGACAACATGCAGGAAAAGATTGTCTGGTCTGATGAGACAAAAACTGACCCCTTTGGACAGAACAGCAAGCACTATGTCTGGCAAACAACAGGCACTTCACTTAGATATTACTATCCCTACAGTGAAACATGGTGGTAGCAGCATCATGCTCTGGGGGTGTTTCTCAGTGGCAGGCACAGTGAGACTGCCAGGAAGTGAGGGACTGATTAATACAGTCAAATACAGTAATATCCTTGAAGACAACCTCCTCCAGAGCACACACAAACTAAGACTGTTGTGACAGTTCACCTTTCAGCACAGCAATGACCTAAAGCATACAGCTAAAACAACAGCGGAGTAGCCTTGAGGCAAGTCTCTGATTGTCCTTTAGAGGCCCAAGCAAAGCCTAAACTTAGACTCCATTGAACATCTGTGGAGCGAAGTGAAGATGGCAGAATGCAAACACTCCCCATCCAGTCTGATGGACCTTGAGAGGATTTGCCATGAGGATTGGGATAAACTGCCAAAATCAAGGTGTGCAAAGCTTTTGCAGACGTGTACAAGAAGACTTGTGTAGCACTGGTGTAGTCCCCATGTCAGAATGACACGCACTTGGAGGGTATTGGGACAGTCCTAAGTTTGATAGGTAGCAAACACTAACTGAACCGAGACCAGATATCTCACATGCAAACTGGCACTTTACTTAACACAAACATCAATTAATATGCAAAGAAAATAACACAACAGTAACAATATTAACACTGATAACAGTAACGGTAAGTATCAGTTTTACAAGTATCTGTGATCTATATTTTTCATAACCTTAATAAATCATTCATGTCAAACATCTGTATAACACATATCTGTATAACAGTTCAACAACAATGAAAACAGGTCATTATAAAATGTATCATTTATATTCGCTATATATTTCTGTCTATATCGTTTATATATATATATATATATATATATATATATATATATATTCCTCATTTCTCTATATATATTATTTGCCATTTATGCACAAACGAACAATTCAGGCACATAGGACACATGCAGGGCTCTCTGAGTCAAGTAGAAATAAAAGTTAAGGTCAGAGAAGAAAATCACCTAATCTAACAATTTAAAAAAACGAAACTACACCAAACTCTATACAATAATGGTAAAAATAAAATTGTAGGTGTATTATATTGCACATTATAATCCACAAAAGGTGGATTGAGATAGTGAGGAGCTAATTGCACAGTGAGGTTATTGCACAAATACTATTTACATTTTTGTTTTTGCCATCAGTCTCATTGTCGTTGGGGAAAAAACTATTGTGAAAGCGTGTTTTGTGTGAGATAATACTGTCTGCTCTGCTGTGTGTGAGCTTGTAGGTGCAGTGTTTGTGTCTGAGCAGAGGGTGAGCTGGGTGGAGTGAGTCTCTGATGATGCTCTTTTCCTACAGCGTTGTATGTATATTGTGTCCATAGAGGGATGTTTAGTCCCAGTGATCCTTTCTGCAGTCTTTATGACTCTTTGAAGAGCCTTCCTCTCTGCCAGTGTGGTGTTACTGTACCAGACACTGATGCCCGTAGTGAAGATGTTCTCTATCAGTCCCTTGCAAGCCTGGGTGAGGGGGCGATGATTCAGCCCAGCTTTCCTGAGAAGCCCGATGAAATATAACCTTTGCTGGGCTTTTTTCACTGTGGATGCAATGTTCAGTGCCCAGCTCAGGTCAGATGGCATGTGCAGGCCCAGAAAGTTGTGGCTGTCAGCTCTCTCCACCTCAGTCCCTTGGATGATGAGAGGCTGCAGAGGAGGGGGGTTCTTCCTGAAGTCCATTGTTATTTCTTTTGTCTTGTCTATGTTGAGGATAAGATCATTCCCGTCTCCATAGACAAGAATATTGTTCACTAGTTTTCTGTAGCCTGACTCATATATACACACAGTTTGGGGGGAAATTGTTCTTACTGGGTGAAAAAAAGTAAGTGAAGGGATAGTAGAAAAATCCTTTTCAGTTCATTTGATCTAAGCACTCCGACCGCTCTGGCAGTGAGTGTGTCACCATCCCTCTTGCAGTGCAGGTCATCTCACTGGCGTGATGCAGATTCGGGTTGGCTCGCCATCCTTGTCCCCTACTTGTTTGTGTGTCCTCCCACACAACAAAGGGTTGTCCGCTACTCAGTTTTTCCTCAGTTCTTCCCTCAATCGCCTTTTCTGCGTAACCCTCTCAACTGTCACTCCGCACAAGCCCACTGGGGGGAGGGGTTCTTAAGAGTCGCTACAATTTCTTATTGTGGCTCGTTCTTTTAATGTCATCACAGAGCTATAACTGATGGCCTCCAGATAACTGACAATCAAATACCCCAATCTCTAACTTATGTACAAATGTTGATTATTTATCTTTAATGTGGATTACACTTGCATCTGTAATTGGTACCAAAGGGGCTGCTACAAAGTTTGAATGCTTTTCGGAGTAAGAGTATATCATTTTAATTCAGCATTAAGGAATGATAGCTAGAAGGAGATGTGGGTTTTAAAGGTGTGCAGGTATGAAAGGTATAAAAGATATACAGGGAGAGAGGGGGCAGACAAAGCAATGAGGACAGCAAACTGAGATAACCCACTGATCCCAGACCTTTCATTTAGATAATGCACCACTTATGACTGGTGTGCTGATATTAACAGGAAAAAAAGACAGTTTTAATCTCTGATATGAAGAGTGTAAAACAGGCAAAAAGCATTACACAACCCACTAAAACGCTTACCTGGGAAAGATAAGTACAAATCCTCTGGGCCTCATGGGTTGTGACCTTAAGATTTCAAAGCCAAATGAGAGGAAGTGACAATGAATAAACAAAGTGCAGCTGATAGGCTTTTAAGAGGAGGCGCAGATGATGTTAATCTGTAAATGGAGACCTCAGCTCTGAACTGTCAAAATGGTATTAAGGCAGAAAATAACATTTTAAGTAAAGGGATTTCATAAACCATGCATGAAAAAAAAAAGATTTGTGGTGTTCAGAATGTAAAGCTACACAATAATAATAATGTATTGTTCAATAAAGAGGTCATTCATTCTCCCAGGGAGTCGATGTGGTCCATCACTGATTATTGCCTCTGGTAGTACTGAAGGCCACTGTAAATGAAAGAAAAATTATCAAAATGTCATCATTAAAGTATTAAATCTGTATTGATTACAGATGGATTCATACACACTGCAAAACCTCAGGTGAGGTTTTCTTTTTTTAAGTTTCAGGACTCTTTTATTCAGGTTTTATTCAAGCATTACAATAGTAGTACCTGCCACAAGTTGGAGACAAAAATACTATAAAATAAATTGGAATGTTTTAATAAATGGTTTCGTTCTTGAATTCTCAAATTTGTGTTCAGATTCATTATACATAGGTCATTTGAGACTGGAATTGTATTTACCTGAACTCTTTTCATCATTATTCTTGGTTCATAATCACCCTGTTTGGTTTATTAGTTAATTAGTACGTCTTTTTGTTTTGTGGGTGTATTTCCAGAAAAAAATTTATTGTATGCTTTTTAGGCTCATTATTAATAATCAAGATTTCCTTATTTCCTCCCAGTCACCATGTGACAACTAGTGACTTTCACATGGTTCTTTTTAGTGGAATCCCCAGGGTAGACTTTAATTTGCAGTATGGGTTCTATACTAATTAAATGAGTACATGACCCCTTTCAAAATAAATTTGTTCCATAAATAAATCACATACATTTTAATGAAACCTCTTCATACATCCAATGCACATAATCTTGTGTGTGTTTTCAGTAGCTGAGGCGTTAAAATGCTTTTAACAAGCTCAGTTTAAAATCATCGTTGATTAGAGAGTACTTGCGTAATGGGGGACATTTTGAAATCACATAAAGGGCTTGTGCATTAATGTCATTCGTAAATATAAATGAACATCTTTTTTACATGTCCTTCTTCACTGTAATAACTCTGCTTTTAAGCGCTATGTTCAACACAAAAGCAGAGCTCACTAGATATTTAGAATCACCAACTGGACATTAAAAGAAAAGGTGACTACAGTCACCTAGAGGTAGAGAAAAGAATGCTGAGAACTGTCCAGCTAGAACTGTTCTTACAGTTAATGTGTTATCATTTATACATTGTAACGTTCCAGGGAGAACAGAGGTGAGGGTAGAGTCTACTGTGCGAAGGGGTTTAATACAATGAACAGGGTACTGATACATAGACTCTAGAAACAAAGTAAATCACAGATATCATAACAGGCAAACAGATCGCTAGCAAACACAATGATTCCATACATCTACATACAACAACTGGCAAAGGACTAACAACCCAGTGAGGTACATAAAGGCACACTAATAGGTTGAACGATACAAGGCTGGCAACTGATAACGAAGGACTAACAGGTAGGAAAGGACAGGAGGAAAGGCGACATCTAGGGGACAGAGGAAACATGACAGGCAGGGCGTGACACACTTTTGCACACTTTATAGTAGTAGTTAGTAGTTTTGTGTTGTTATTTATGTTGTTTTAAGAAGCACCTGGTGTCCTGGGGGAACGTTGTTTCGTTTAGTTGTGTATTGTATCAACTGTATACACCTGAAATGACAATAAAACCACTATCTTATCCTACATTCCTGCTTCCCTTTTGTTCATGACTTTTTTATTTTGATAATGTGATTATTGTTCCATTCACAAATATCCCTGTCACAAATTTTTCAAAATTTTCAATGTGAATTTTGGTGGAATTATTCAGTGAGGGACAAGTAAAGTGTGCTAAAATTAAACTAATTGAATTTGGTTTGGTTTGATGACAAATAACAGGTAAATTTTCTATATTAACATTAACATTTAAGTGTGTGCATAAGCCTGCTGGTGACTCATTCCATCCAACTCAGTTCCAAAAATTAAATATTTCAAATATGACTCCAGGAATGGCATCATTTTATGAAAGAAAAAAAGTTGCAAATGGCAATCACCAAAGAAGGAGCAATATGCTGTTAATGATATTTAGTGAGGGCATGAAGCCCCTACGTTTTCCTGCCTCTGTATGTCAGTACCTGTTGTAGAAGCACTGTGTTATGAACCAAGTGACAACCGTGTTCCCACGCCCCTTTCCAGTCTCAGTCATATAAGTATTCAAGTGCATTTATTGAGAGCTTAGCTTCTTTCCAATTCATTCCTATTACTAAAGCTGAAACAGTTACACTAAAGGCTTTAACTTTTTAAATGTTTTTGTATACACATTTTCTCCCATATAAATGACCTGAGAAACTGAAAAAAACATTTTGACAACATTGAATAAGAGCAAAATAAATGTTTTACCTATATAGTCCACATATGAGAAATGGGAAAACATTTACTGTGATCTGTTTTACTGTTTAAATATTTCAGCACTGAGCTCCATTGTTTGCTCTTTGAGAGCATGACTGCATGTTTTTCTCATTCAGTATACAGCTCTACCAATGTATTTGTGATTTAGAGAGAGTATGATGTGCCAAGAGAGGAACTGTGGTATTGTATGAGGAAATCAGGAGTTCCAGAGATGTGACGTTGGTACAAGACATGTATGAGGACAGTGACAGTGCTAAGTGTGGTAGGAATAACAGACTACTTCAAGACGAGGTCAGAAAGGAGTCCCCATAGACCATGATGTTAATGGATGACATTGTGATTTGGACTGAGAGTAGGGAGCAGGTTGAGACAAGCCTGGAGAGGAGGAGGTGTGCACTGGAGAAAAGGGGAATGAAAGTCAGTAGGAGCAACATGGAGTACATGCATGTAAACAAGAGGAAGGGTGGCAGAAGGGTGCAGTTGCATGGAGCAGAGGGGGTGAATGTGGGTGAGTTTAAAAGCTTGGTGTCCAAAATAATGGAGAGGGTTTTAAAGAAGTAAAGAGAGTGTAGACAGGGAGGGGTGAGTGGACAATGGTGGCAGTAGTGATAGAAAAGTGTCTGCTGGAGTGAAAGAGAAAGCTTACAAGACGGTAGCAAGACCATTTGTGTTGTATAGTTTGGAGTCAGTGGCGCAGACAAGAAGCACAATTAGAGGTGGCAGAGTTGAAGATACTGAGATTCTCATTGGGAGGGATGAGAATGGACAGGATGAAAAAAAAATCAGTATGTCGGAGGGACAGCATAGGTACATGTAACGAACTGGCAAGCCGAGACGAGGTCCAAGCACAGACAGGGAGATTTACTCAATAAGAAAACAAAGCAAGGTAAACCAAAACAAGGAAAAAATGGTTATAAAGCTTTCTAAAGGATTACACAAACGAACTATGGGTCTACACTTAACAAGGCTTGCTGCTTGAGACTATGGACTTACACAACAATACACTACCTAAATGCATACAATAATCATGAGGGGAACTTAAACAGAACTTAGGGAAACAAGACACATATAGGAGGCAATAATGACAATTTCAAGGACTTGGCATCATGAAACACTGGGGGAGTGACACCTAGAGAACATGAGGAGGCATAACAGGGCAGGATTTGGCAGTACAACAATTTGGAGACAAAGTGAGAGAGGCAAGATTGAGATGATTTGGGACATGTGCAAAGGAGGTATGTGCAGTGTATCGGGAGAAGAATGCTGAGGATGGAGCCACTAGGCAGGAGCAGAATAGGAAGGCCAAAGAGTAGATTTATGGATGTTGTGACCGAGGATATGCAGGTTGTTGATGTGACAGAGGAAGATGCAAAGGACAGAGTGAGATGGAGACAGATGAACAGCTGTGACGCCCCTTAAAGGAAGCAGCCAAGACAGTAGTAGGTACTACTACCAGTAAAGCTGAGGTTACTGTTATTGGTCTAAATGCAACAGTTAAATGTCATGCTTGTTGAATAGAAGGGCTAAATTCCAGTTTTAAAACGAAACATAACAGTTAAGAATAACACTAAATAATAAATATCTCCAACATAACAGTGCTGCCAGTTTCAGAAGGTTGTAGTCATACGCTTACTAAAGGGAGTTAGCCAATACCATTTATAGTAATGAGACTGAAACTCTGCAGTTAAACCGTACAATAAAGGTTATTTGGTCCGAACGAAGAGTTTACGTGGGTGTAGAGAGGAGGGGTTACACAAAATGTCCAATCATCGAGACTGTCGCTACAACCTTGTCAGCGCCTCGTATTTCTGAGTGACTCGAACGCTTCTGTGTTTAATTGTGCTGAAACACCACGGCGAGCAGCACGAAAACGAGCAATTGTTGAATTCAGATCACTCAAGAGAACGCGCTTTACGTTTATTTTATTTTATTTTATGTTATGTGGTTAATGCTTTGTTGACGTTATTAATCTTTATACATATGTGTATGTTTCATACATACATGTAGACATAAATATATTTACTGTTTTAAAACTAAGTAGGGGCAGTGCTTTGGTTTTGTTGAAAACGGGACTGCTGCATATGGATTAATTTCTTCGTCCAAAGTTAATAAAGAAATTTTATAGATGAGATGTCAGTGTTTTTATATATTAGAAAAAAAATAATACGAAGGTACGTTTAAACATTTATTTCAATAAGTTTTACGTAAAACTTATTCACGAAGATAGGTAAAGGGTATGCAATACTGATTGTGTACTACTGGTGAATTCATGGGAACAACTTTACAACAATGAAACTTCTCAAAACGATATAGGACGTTGATGAAGAATAAACCTGTTGAACGGAAGAGAATTGTCTTGTTCGAGTTCTTGCGATTTTTACAGCTATCGGTTGGATTAAAATGGACTGGAGGAATCTGACCACTTTTAATTTAACTGATGAAGCAGGGCATGCTTATCAGTATTCGTTTTCCAACGAAGAGGCGCTTTACAAGGACTACAAACCGCCTCCCAGGGACCTAATCCAGTTACCCAAGGCAGTGCTTTACTTACTGATGGCTGCCTTGGTGGTCGTCGCAGTTGCCTATGCCATTGTCGGACACCTCATCAAGGACCTCGCGTACGACATCGCAGGTATTTTTTTTTAATGAAAACGTTAATAAAATAATAATAATACCCCAATATTTAAATTTAAGGATTAAAAAATAGTAAGAAAAGATATACGTAAAAATTATATATATATATATATATATATATATATATACACATACAGTTAAGAAAATTAATTTAGCTTGTTTGAATTTATACAAAGAACTTTTTAACACCACATTCAATTTAATTTGGCAGTTGCTCGCTGAAGAAATTAGGAGTTAGATTTTCTTAAAAAATGTAATCATTTCCATTTGAAAGTTCATTGTAATGTTCAGTTAAATGTACTAACATAAAATAAATACTATGTTGAAGGATAAAAAGTCAAAGTAAAATTATACAAATAATATTGACATGTTTAGACTTAAAAGGAGACTGATTTACTTTTATAGGACCTAAAAAGAAGTGCAGTACGTGGGTGTTTTGATGTTGTATGTGTTAACGTAAATTAGTAAAACTGAAAAAAAAAAAAAAAGTGGCAGTTCATGGTCTTTTTGTTTCTATAGACTGTGTTCTCGGTCCTCGCGAGGAAGAAACCAAGGAGAACGACATCACCTCGCTCACGCCTAAGCATGCGCCTTTGGCAATCACACACGCACCCCCAAACGCTTTCCATGTGTGGGATCAGGACGACGTGGTGATCCCGCTGTCATCAGAGGATAGCTCCGATGGCAGCCCCTCGCTGTTGGCCGTCATCCCGTACATCCCGTCACTTTTCCCCACGCACAGCCTGGTCAACAGCCCAGCACTCAGTCGCTCACTTCCCGAAGATGCGTAATGCTGCGATTAGCCAACAGAAACTTTACCAGTCGCAAGGGATGAGCGAGGAATTCAAGTGTGCTTCCGGAGACCTTCTTTAAGAGGTGATTACCTGTAATCTTATATCAGCTCAGATCAGGGGTGCAGATGGCAGGGGAATGGGAGAACACATCCTCCCAGTTGTATAGACTGTTAACTATATACAGTATAACTATATATATAGTTATATAGACACTCCTCACACACACTTTTGAGGGGAAAACTGCACCCTTGGCTCAGATACACTCTAACACAGAGCATTCTGTCTATATGAAAGGTAAGGTCTCACAGAATAGTGTATCAGTGTTATGTACCCAGTAATAAATTCCATGCCTTCAGTATTTTCTGAGAGTTAAAAGTAAAACGACCAAAGGAGCTAAAAATAGATTTTTGCACAATGGGAAAGACAATTTTTAAAAACTGATATGAAATCAATTGTGAAAACTAGAGCTAATCATGGAACCTGATTTTATAAAAAAAAGCATCCAAGGTAATTTCTGAGAATCCTGCTTACTTGTCACTTTTTTAAAGGTGTGTAAATTGAACGAAATTGCATGAAAACCTATATGTTTTGTAAACTGTAACTCCTATTTTGGAACTGTAGTCCAATCTAATTATACTCATTTAAAGCACACAATTTTTTTTTTTTCTTTTGCCTTAATAGTCTGGCCTAATTTAAAGTAACAGTGTGACATGTCCTTTACTAATTGAGAATGGTTTTGGAAGTTATTTTGGGGTGTCTGAGGTTTATTAGCTCAAGTACTTAAGGGGTTTACTGGATCCCTGCTGAACAGGGATGATGAAGCTGAAGGGGTGAATTCGACAGGTTCTCAGTTCAGCTACAGATCTATAGAAACACACTTCCATACCTGCGTTGGAGTTGACAAGACACTTTTGTTTTGCATTGTTGGAAATTTCATATAAAATTATATAAGATTTGTAATTGTATCATGATTTAGCAAAAAATATTTCATAGATGAAATCAGAATTTCTTCAATTTTCTACTAACAGCCAGAATGTATTTACCCAGTCCCATTCACCTACTTTTAAAATGCTTGTAGTGTGTTTGACCTTGACTGTAAAATATGCTATATCTAAACAGTTTGCACGTGATAAAGTGTATATATTTATTTACTCAATGTAAGATGACATGATTAAAGTAACCTTGGTTTTATATCATATCCATCAACTGAAATACAGTTCTTGAACAAAGAAAAGGTTTGGGCATGACTGGAAGGGTATGAAATAAACACTAAAGGCTGCTAAATTACCAGTGTTTTCCAGTCATGCTTTTAAAAGCCAGGTTGAAAATATGTGCTGCTGTAAATGCTTTTAAGCCACCTTCAAGTTACAGATGGCAGTGAGACCAACAGTATGGGTGGGGATTAGACTGGACAATGTGACTGCCCTTTGATAATTCAATACATTTGTTTTGGTTAAGTATTTGGGGTTTTGGGGTATTTTGTTGTGCCATGGTTATAGATCTTAAAGATGGAGAATATACAAATTGTGTGCTTTTAAAGCTTGTCAAGCAGTTTTAAAATAAAGCTGTTTATCATGCAAAGGCTCTTTAAATCCTGTTAAAGTTTTTTTGTACTGTATGAACAATCCTATCCTTGTGTTTATTCTCTTTTGTTTACATTGTGCACTCTTGGATCATTATAACACCAAAAGAGGTGCAGGGGCAGTTACTTAGTATTACACTAAAATTGTGTGGGCCCAATCCATCTGAAGACTTTCTATTCCACTCACAGGATTTTTTGGTGGTTGATTTCATCTTCATGAGCAACAGGAAGACAGACAGGTAAGAGTTTACCAGTGAGAGAGTTTTATATGCTTCCTAATAAGATAAATGTAACACAGTCTGAGAGGTTTATGCAGGACAGAATTATTCCTGAATTTTTCCTGAACAAACATCACCTGCAACAAAAGTTTTCAAATTAGATCTTAATTAAGGTGGAGCTTGAAACTTGAGAGACAGGTGGTATTGGTTTAATCTAATCCTTTTAATACTCTAAACTCTATGTCTGTGGTCACCCAGTGTCGCCTCCATTATGTTCTAGATTTGGGAGTAATTAGTAAGCAAAAATCCTTTTTAGCACTAACAAGATTGTATTTTTCATATCCCCACAGCCAACAGTTAACCAACAGCCTACTTAATGTATTCAGGACAAGTCAAGCATCATGATAAGGATGCATGAAAAAGTACCAGTGCTTTGTATCATAATTTTAAAAACGTGTGTAGAATAAAAAGACAAAATGAAATGTAGATGCACAATGACCCACTAAAGATTTACCAGTACATGTATTTCAGTAATACTGATACACATTACCAAATAATACATGAATTTTACCTGAATTTGTAAAACCTGGGTGTGTAAAACATATATTCCTGCTGATCCCCAGTAGCACCCAGTTGGTGGAGCATCTGTTTAGCACATCTGATACAAATCCCAGCTGTACAGGAGCGACGGGCATGTGATGAACGCTGTAGCCTACTTGCGCATTTGGTTGCATTTGTTTTAACACCCTGACTTGACAAGATTTATTTTGCATATTAATCTCTATGGCAGGGGTGTCAAAGCATGGTGCTGCAGGGCTGCAGTGGGTGCAGGTTTTTGTTTTGGCAAATTTCTGCTGTTAAACATTATTGACTTTTTTGTATAATTACTGTATCAGTGGAGAAAAACATAATTTTTAATAAGAGTTTTAAAAACACAACAAAGACTTGGTATATCTTTAATCTTTACATCTATTTCTTGTTAATGATAATTTAAGTCACTGCTCTTGATTAAGCATTTTTTTCATTGGCACCTGCTTCTGCTGTTCATTACCATTTGAATATAATAAATGATTATTGGTTTGAATTAAAAGCAATATTAAATTATCCAGACATTTTCTGCTCAGATTCTGCAATTAGAGAGACATTGTATTGTGTGATTTATATTTTTATTTAAAAATTTAAAGCACAAATGTCTCATTTAGAAAATACAACATGAGTTGTAAGTCAAAAAGAAATGTGTTTTTGTCACAAAAAAAGTGTTTTTACACCGCAAACTCCTATTCGTGAGCTGTCATATGCAGTCATGTCACTGTTTTACTGGTATTTTTATTTACTCCCCAAATTAAGAAACGCCTTTTTCTGAGCAGTACTTGCTAGATGTGATTTAAAATTATACTTTAAGAAACACGGGCAGTAAATATGCATGCCTAGATGAAAGCCTACTAAAATAATTTGCCATTACGTAGACAAACATGAAAAAAATTATACAAAATCACTAGCTGCAGTTACAAGGGCATTTTTTCTTCAGTCAGATTGAAATAATTCTATTTAATTATTCAAATTTACTTTTTTACACGGAGGTTAATCCGATTAGTTTAAATGCTCAGAGAATTTAACAAGAATAAAACTTGTGAGATCCGCAAAGTTCGGCCCGCTTTGACGTATATGACAGAAATACTCTGTCGAAAATAACGCAATAAAAGTTTCCAACAAATAGCATTAACCGCAGACCAGTTTTGCTTTGTTGTCGCCATATTTCGGTCCTTCACAAAAGCACGCTAGGTCGCCTAATGTTAACCCCACGTGGGACAAGTATGCGCAGAAAGATACATATTTATTCCAGCAAGAGGGAAACGATAGGATCAAGTGTTTACATAGTTATTTTCCAAACGATCGGATCACAAAAGGTTTACACCAGCGGTCTTATTCGGATTGAAAATTCATTCGGATTGGCCCGAGTCGGGTCAGTCTGTTCCAATTGAAGTGGTTACATGACGCATTTTTATTCTGAAGGAGCCATTATTCCCAATAAAATTGGAGTATCAGGGTCCATGTAAACGCAGTTTTGAGTGGAGTGAGCCCAGTACTGTCTAAACTTTGCTGGCGATGCCATCTGCTGGTCAAAGTGCTGAAATTTATTATCGTAAACAAGTTCAATGTGTAACTGTCGCTACAGCCAGATAATTAACTATGTTAATTATATTAACTATAAATAATTAACTAAGTAAACATCTATGCTTATGTCATACTTGACAACCTTGAGATCTAGAAAACCGGGAGGATTTAATATCAAACCGGGGAGGGGGTGTACTGTACAAACTATTTAGAAATTTAATGGTTTATCAATGTTGATTGTATATGATGTTTGCGGATGACATCGTGATCTGTAGCGAAAGTAGGGAACAGGTGGAATGAACCTGGAGAGGTGGAGGTATGCACTGGAGAAGCGGAATGTCAGTCAGTAGGAGCAGGACAGAGCACGTGTGTGTAAATGACAGAGAGGGTGGTGGAATGGTGCAGTGAGGAACAGGGGTAGCAAAGGTGAATGAGTTTAAATACTTAGGGTCAACCGTTCAAAGTAATGGGGAGTGTAGTAGAGAAGTGAAGAAGAGAGTGCAGGCAGGATGGAGTGGGTGGAGAAGAGTGTCAGGAGCTGCGATAGAAGGAATGCTGCAAAAGTGAAAGGGAAGATTTACAAGATGGTAGTGAGACCAGCTATGTTGTATGGGCTGGAGACAATGGCGCTGACAAAGAGACAGGAGGCAGAGTTGAAGATATTGAGGTTTTTTGGGAGTGACAAGATTGGACAGGATTAAAGATGAGCATATTAGAGGGACAGCACAGGTAGGACGGTCTGGAGACAAAGTGAGAGAGGCAAGACTTAGATGGTTTGGACACGTGCAGAGAAGGGATACAGAGTATATAGGGAAAAGAATGCTGAGGATGAAGCTGCCAGACAGGAGGAGAAGAGGAAGGCCAAAGAGGAGGTTCATGGACGTAGTGAGGGAGGACATGAAAAAGGTTGGAGTGACAGAGGAAGTTGCAGAGAACAGGTTGGTATGGAAAAAGATTATCTGCTGTGGCGACAGTCGAAAGAGGAAGAAGAACTATATAGTTGCCCTGGGGGGGGGGGGGAACGCTGTAAAAAACCATTTTGTCATAAGGTAGTGAAAAACAAGAGTCTCTTGGGAAAATTGAGAGGTTTAGCAAGTATGTTTTATATGGGCTTTAATTGTAACATTACTACAAAAGATGTGAGAATGGGGATAATGCTTTAGAAGTATTGTATCTGGATACCAACATTTAAGCATCTTTAATTTCTTCAACTGAAAAATGCCATAGAAGAGGCTGGTAAGATCTAGTTTTCAGTGAATTCTCTGGTTATTTTTACATCATGAGAGGATGTCCAATGATCCAATGGTACAACTGTCTAGATGCTATGGATGCATTGTTATAGGACTTATTTCATGCAAATATTAGTAATTAATTTTCAGCATTAAAGGACATTAGCAGATTGACACATTAAAATGGCATAGTGATTCAGTGGTTTGCGCCATTGCTTTGTACCGTAGAAGTCAGGGGTTTGAATTCCAGCCACGGCATCTGCGAAAGTTGGTGAATGTCTAGTGCTAGTCCCAAGCCCAAATAAAGTGGGAGGGCTGTGTCAAGAGGGGAATCCAGTATAAATGTGCAGCTCATTAATTGGATGCCAGTTGGTTTGCCATGGTGACAACTTCACCGGGAGCAGCTGAATGTCAAGAGACTAAAGCACTATGCATTTGGTGTCAAGGCACTTATATGAATTATGTTAGGTTTTCTTATTTTTTATTTGTCGGTTTGTTCATTTTCTCCTCCAGTCATGAAACCTCTATGTTCTGGACACAATGAGGCTTTTCTCAAATAGCTTCTTTTGTGCACTCTCCATCTCTGAAAGATTGTCTGCTAATTGCTTCTTCCAAGACAGTCTTTTTCACAGTACTGGTCACATGGCAGTCAAGGATCATTATTGACATTCCTAGGAGTGCAAAATACAGACACTAAACAGACCAATAGAAAGTGCCTATGTAATGGTCTGTTCTTACAAGTTGACTAACCAATATCCATGGAGTACTATGGCTTTTCAACTTTTCAAAAGAACTGTTGAAACCTTGTGTTTATCTTGTATAAACTCCATCACATAAATGTCCATTCTCTCTTCACTAATGCAAGGAATGTTCTTCAGAAAATGAATATTGTAGTGTAGTTAACATACACTAACTGGTTAGACTGACAAATTAAATGCTGAAGCATCAAAAAGAAAATGGCAGGTGCTATCCTAACATTAGCTCCTTATGTACTGAATTCTATAGCACCATTTAGGGGCCTTGATGTACACAAGATTGTGAAAGAGTGCTAAGCAACTACACGTATATTTTGTAACATCTGTTCAGTTAACTAATGCAACTTTTGCAACACATTTTTACACATATACACTTGCTTAACTCCATGGATAAATCATCTCAAAACCTTGGTTATCTTCACTGCAAACATGACAGTTTGGCTGGCAGTGGAGAGCCTGACTTTTCCAAATCCAGTAATTGTATATCGGTCCACAGATTCACTAAGCGTTACAACACTAATGTCTACAGCAACCATACAAAAGAAAAACGTAGTAACTTGCAGGTTTTCCTACTTCTGAATTTGTTACTTTCATGCAATTCCGTTTAACCATAAGAAAACAGTACCAAATGGATTTCCAGTTCAGTACATGCTTTTCTCCCAAAGCAACTTGCGTAGCTAACCACCGTATACATTTATACACATACTGCATGCTGCTTACAGTCAAGGTAAAACAAAATAAAAATAAACAGATATGCATATATTTAAACAGCACTCAAAGCAATGATTTATTTAAATGTTCTTCAGTTAAGAGGTTTTGTTACATATGTTGCTTGTCATTACAACAGGTCACTGTTGATACATTTATAAAATCACCTGAGAAATAGAGTTTGGAATCCTTGAATAGAGAATACTAGACATTGCACATCATTTATGTGGGAACAATGCAGTCATGAGCACAGGCACAAGCTAAAAGTAGAATTCTGCAAGAAGGGAAGTAATAATGTTTCAAGAACAAGGATTCTATTTATTTGAAGCCATTGTATTTTTGAGAAAACCCCCATTTTAAAACCAAAATTAAAATACCAACATGAAACAACCTAAACAATTTTTTTCTGTTGCATGAAGTGCAACTGCTTTGTTATGCAAAGCCCAAACATAAAGAGAACTGGGGACATTATAAAACCAATAATGGTGGAAAATAAACCAGTGGTGTCCCTAATAGCTACTAGCTGAATTCATGTTCCTAGGTACTATAAGTGTATGTGTGCATGTCTTATGTCTCCAAATGTATTCATTTACCAGTGCATGCATACTGTGTGTGAGAGAGAGAGATTTATCACTTACAGTGTTTAAACAGAGTGCACCAAGGTAACTCTCAGCGTTTGCCTTTGTATGTCAAGTGTCTCCCAACTACAGCGTGGTTATGGTGTTGTTGAAGCCATCAATATCTCGCCGCGGCAGCGTAGTGCGGTACAAAGATTTCCCTTTGGCCTGAATGTAGGTGACGACCATCTCCTTTTTGGTGACTTCCACGTGCACAAATCCACCCATTGTGGACTCCTGGCCCGTGAAGAACTTGAGGGAGCCGTGGGGCACGTGGCTGCGGTGACTCATGTCTGCTTCCATGAAGTTTCCAGCCCCACTCACCACATAGCCAACCCCTGATTCTGTCAGGTACTGGAAACAGAATGCAGTATAGAGTGAATAACAGGCAGACAAAGGAATACCTATATGTGCATTTGACTTTAAATAAAAATGCACCCCCCCCAATCTGAATATTATATAAGCTCACAGTTTGTAACAAGAACCTTGCAACGTCCTTGAATATGGTAAGAGAATTCTGATAAGATTAAAAAAAAAAAAAAAAAAAAAAAAAAAAAAAAAAAAATTTTTTTTAAAAATTTTTTTTTAAAAATTTTTTATATAAAAAAAAAAAAAAAAAAAAAAAAAATTAAAATAAAAACAATAATAA
>JABJVR010023499.1:0-37629 GCA_025773905.1 Chitala chitala
ATAATAAAGCGCAGGTTCTCACAATCCTAACTTGTTCACAACATTTTTAAGTTGTAGTAAATATTACAGTTTCAGTAACGTACAGAATTTCGTTATAAAGGTGCTTTATCCAGGCCCTTTCTGAGCTTTGCTACATAAAATGCAAGTTACGTTGCGTACTTTCAGACTATTGTACCGTGGTTCATTTACTTACGGCTGTTTCCATTGTTTTGTCAGAAAACCACTCCGCGGACAAATCGAATTTTATATAGGCTGTTTGAACATGTCAGTGTGAGTATTTGAAAGACTTGACACTTCCCCCGACATTGCACATTTATGAATTAAAGTGAACTGAATCATTGTTCAGTTGCTCAGGCCAGATCTTCCAATACCTGTTACTTGGGTAACCTGTCAGCTGTAAATCTCTGAATGTGTGTGTGTGTGTGTGTGTGTGTGTGAGAGAGAGAGAGAGAGAGAGAGAGAGAGAGAGAGAGAGAGAGAGAGAGAGAGAGACTGCGTGCGCGCGCGCGCGCGCACAAGTACAAAAAACGGAACATTCTCATCCTGGAGCCA
The DNA here is from genome assembly GCA_025773905.1 of Chitala chitala. NCBI lineage: Eukaryota > Metazoa > Chordata > Actinopteri > Osteoglossiformes > Notopteridae > Chitala > Chitala chitala. The sequence goes on from JABJVR010023499.1 coordinate 553, forward strand.
AACAACATTTTTCATGCAGTAACGAACACGGTGCATGTTCCAGAAAGCACCTGCTGCGGATTTGTAACTTAAAGCGCGTGTGCCATTTACTGGTCTGAACAGCATATTGTAAACCTGCTGCGTTAGCATCGGTTTTTCTTTCTTAACGCCGCTGAAGCTGGTTAGCTGGTCGTCCTGTAAGAAGCCACCTGTGTGAAGTGCGTTCCTAACTTTTCTTTTGTTCCACAGCCAGAGGCGATAAGCGCTCCTGTACTCTGCCATGTCATCCACAGCCATGTCCTACTCAAACAAACATAAAAAAACAACTAGCCAGCTGTCTTGATTTTTTGTTAACTGGTCTGCGTTACTTACCGGTACGTGGTCAGTCTGTATCTTCTGCAGTACCTTTCCCCGATACAAACAGATAGACTCTAGAAATTTAGCTGAACCCAAAATCTACAGAGGTTTTGATGGAAATTCAAAGCTAAGGTTTTCACCAAACTGTCTGTGTGTGTTCTGTGGAGATGAAGATATTTATTTAAGATTTATATCCTGGCACCTTCTGACCTTTGCTACATAAAATCCCAATGATGCTGCATACCTTCAGACTTCTGAAACTTTAAAAATGCTACAGGATAAACACAACATCAAATGAGAAAAGGAATATGTGAATCTCTCAAATATGTTTTATATCATCTATTTATTTCTTTAAAATTGTCACAAGTTGCATACTCTGTATAATAATGTGAGTTTGGCCATTAACATATATTACACTTAACATTGGAAAATGCTAAATGTAAAAAAAATTTAAATGGGAAAAAATAAGAAAACCCTGAATGTGTCATTAAAATAGTCAAGAATGTCCCAAGGTGATTCTGAAGCATTGTAGACCTCAGATTTTCATAAGACTTTATCCACTGTCTTAATATTATTGTGTCATTCTTAAGCCTTTGTTGCCTGCTAGTCATTTTTAGCCTCAAGATTGTGTGAATTAACATACATGTATAAAGGTGATTAAACTCTGTATTGACCCCAACTGGATATCCAAACCACTACAACATCAAGAGTGAGCTCTGAGACATGCTTGAGGGCTCCAGATTAAAAACCCAGACCAAAACCTTCAATAACCATAGGTAGTTCATATCCTGGGTTTTTGGAGTGGAATAACATTGCCACCAGGGGGCCTTTGTCATTCAGATTTGGTTAAGTTTATTTTTTTTATTATTATTATTTTTTAGGACGTTCAAACAGCAGATGTCTGTATTTTCCTCCTCTCCCTCATTTCCGCACTTTAAAAAGTTGCTCTTTTAGCAAAAGGCACACTTTAAGCTGAAGGGTGTGATTTGGTGCAGGTGTCTGGTATCTGCAGGATGGCTCCGGGCCTGATGGGAAGGCCCAAAGGAGACCGCAGGCTCTCCTGTCTCATTTTAGTGCCATCAAAGTGTGAACAGCCATTCCTGCAGCACTCTGTCTGTCGTGGGCCTGTGGAAGGAAGGTTTATGGCCACTACATAGTGTGACACATGCAATCTCCAAACAGACTTGCAGCTTTTGCTCACTTATGTATGCTCCCAGGAGGCAAAATGTATCGAAATTATCTCACGCTGCACCTTTGCTATGGCATACAGACGCCAAATTAGAACCTGCACCCAGGAAGTAAGGAATAGCCAAGACACTCAACTGGAATAAGAAAAGGTTTGTATCTCTCTCTTACACTCACATAGGCAGTATGTTTATATTTATAATTTTAACACACACACACACACACGTGTGCACACACATACACACATATACAGTCACAAATTATCTGTGCGTGCTGATATTTTTTGGGACTGACAAAGGTTGTTTTAACATGGCGCATTTTGGAAGCTAATCTTGGAGAGTTCAGGCTTGTCGAGCTGAAATGATTTGGAACAAGCGTGTGACTTTTGCCTTTGGGGTGTATGGGTGTTGGTGGAATTCAACACAAGACATAGATTTTTTTTGAGCAGTTTAAGGCTGAGAGGAGCCATAAGATCACACCTTGTCAGCCACTCTGGTGGCCACAGTTACCTCCTTGGGTGTGGATGGCTTCAGGTGTGTCGTGAAAGCCCAAAAGCTCATGGAATGCCAGGTTACCTGTAGCCAGGTAAGTTGGTGTGCAAAGTGTATCTTTTAAAGTGTGTGACATCTGGTAATTTTAAAAAATATAACATCTTGGACAAAATTGACATTGCTGTATAAATAAGAATACTGTTTACATGAATGAAAGGTCTGTGGTGGGTTGGCGCCCCACCCTGGGTGTTCCCTGCCCTGTGCCCTATGTGTTCTGGGATGGGCTCCAGGCTTCCCTGCGACCCTCACCAGGAATAAGCGGCATAGAAGATGACTGACTGACTGACTGAATGAAAGGTATATGAATTAATAGCAGGTATAGGCCTGAATTCTATTCTGTAGTTTCAGCTTTAACACTGACTTGTAAATGAAAAAATGTACAAGAATATTAAAGGGAACATTTTGCATTTGTCTTAGTTAAATTCTTAAAAACTGGGAGAAAAATCACTTTTGTTTGGTAGCAGTGTACACCTTCTCTTGTCCTTTACATATTTGTTTCAAGGTTCGTCCAGTTGTCACTAGAATCTGTGTGAACAACTATGATCTAAAATGAGTGCCATAAACACTACACAACTGGGTGTGTGTTTTTCTTCTTTTGTATAATCATCTCAATTACTCATCATTTACCTCCAGGCAAAGAATTCTCCAAATGAAGTCAACCAGTAATACAAGATTTCTTCAGGGAGCTTACAGAGGAATTTCCTCCAGAACTTCTCACGAAAGGAGAGTAATTACAACGTCAATGATAAAACATTGTATCAAAGGCCAACAGAAGAACATGTTGTCAGAACCAAAGTGCAGTGGCAGAGAGGAAGAGTCACAGCATAGGCTGTTGTTGAGGGGCAAAAGTCACAGTCTAATACTGTGAGCAAAGAGTCACAGTTTGGTATGATAAAGGGAATGTCACAATCTGGCACTGCATGTGAGCAAAGAGTCACAGTTTGGTATGATAAAGGGAATGTCACACTCCGGCACTGCATGTGAGCAAAGAGTCACAGTTTGGTATGATAAAGGGAATGTCACAATCCGGCATTGCATGTGAGCAAAGAGTCACAGTTTGGTATGATAAAGGGAATGTCACAATCTGGCACTGCATGTGAGCAAAAAGTCACAGTTTGGTATGATAAAGGGAATGTCACACTCTGGCACTGCATGTGAGCAAAAAGTCACAGTTTGGTATGATAAAGGGAATGTCACACTCTGACACTGCATGTGAGCAAAGAGTCACAGTTTGGTATGATAAAGGGCATGTCACAATCCGGCACTGCATGTAGCAGAGAGTCACAGTTCAGTATGATAAAGGGGACATTGAATATCACAATGCAGAACATGACTTGCTGTATTCTATTAAAAAGAAGCTAACACGTGTGACAGCAGGCTGCAGTTTTGCAAAACGTACCATTTCTTGGAGATGGTCTTTATATCAGTTTGTACTCTTTTTATTTTGTTTACCTGACCAATATAATTTTACAAGTAGTTTAAAGTATAATCTCAAGAAAATGCAACACATCACCAAGATTATATTAATCAAACAAAAGTGACTGAATGTGTGACTGATAATGGTGGTACTCTGTCTGTTTCCACTGTAACACTGTATCATCCACATAATTCAACAATTTTTGTTTTTGTTGCCAATACTTTATATATAGCATAATTTTTAAATGAGATAATGAAATATACACTTCTGAGGTATAAATTTACAAGTACAACTAAATACATGGTAATACAAGGTAACAATGCAGTAAAATACAGAACGGAAATGCGTAATATACATTCATAATTATACGTAATATACGTACATAATACACAATAAAACACAAAATACAAAGCAGATGCGAAGTAACAACACAAAGTACCGAGTGTAACAGCATATGAAACTAGAAATAACATGTAAAAGGTATTAACAAGAAATACGACAATCCTCTGTTATGTGTTCACAACCAGGGTGAACACGTCGGTCTTGAGTTTTAATTTAAACAAAGGTGGTGTCATTTAATTCTTTGGACACTAGTTAAAAGCAAATCGGTTTAAATTACATGTTTTCAGTATCTTTTTCACCAATATAAATATTATTTCTTAAAAGAAGGTTCCTTTATCACAAGGGTATGTAAAGTACAATAAAATTTACTGAGTAGGCGACACAATACTGTAAAAGCTTCTTAATGCTAAAGCGCCCACTGCTGTCTAACACGCTCCACTGCGGCTCCGTACCGATGTGGTGTCCAAACTCACGAAAGGTGTTAGATCGTTAAACCCCAAGAACGCCTTTCCGTCTAAACCTCACGTCAGCGCCCATCTCAACCACACTCGCTAACCACAGAGCACAATATGACTTGAAATAAACAGTGAAATTAACATACATGCCTAATTTGGCACGATTTGCGCATGTTAGCGGTTAGGCCATCGCCTTATGCGCTGAACTGTGTAGTTTAAAAATAGACATAACGTTTAACGTAAATTTAATAATACATTAATAACAACAATTAAAAAAAAACATAATTTTCCAAATGAACGAAATGTTTTTTTTTTTTTTATTTATATTTTTTTTCACACGTATACTAAATAACGCCAGTGCACATAATGTATTAGACTTAATCTCAAATTGAAAAAAAAAAAATTCACGGTGATGATGGATATTTATAAAGAAGTCATTACGTTGCTAATAATATTTAATATGTATTTTTATATATAGTTATCTGCATAACATTTCTGATATTGTATTACGTGTGATACGATTATTGTATTAGTCGTATTTACTGTACATTGTGGTTACGATAAACTGAAAAAGGAAAATTATGTTTTTTTGGGACTAAGTTATCCTAGGAATTTATTACATTGGTATAATGCGAGATTAACGCACACACACATATACATCAAAAGCATTTGTGAATGTAATAGTATTTTATCTTAGGAAAAGTGAGTGTCAGGGGGCTTTCTTTGATGCTGAAGAGGATTAGGTCTTGCTCGTCTCCCTGAAAAGGATGAACAACTGGCTCGGATCGTTCTGCTAAAGCATTCTCCTGCTGTGATGTGTCCCTGCCATGGACTTAGGCTGGAGATGTCTTTGTATATGACAGCCGTATCTGTGCACAGCTACACAGAGAAAAAGAATCCCCATTTCACGAACCACACGTCCAAAACACAATCGAACCGCCCACTTGAGCGTTGCATTCGATGTAAGATTATGTAATTAAATACAAATCAGGGCGTTTAATAACATTTTGCGAAACGGGCTATTTAGAACCGCGCTCTTCTCCAAGATGCACAAAGTGCACAGCGCGCGCAAAAACAGACCGTCCGGAATGCTTATAAAACTTAAAAGTAACACGAAGCTGTGCTCGAGAGAAAAAGCGCTCGTGCTCAATGGTGATGTTGATTCCTTTCCAAATATCTGCAGGCCGACGCTCTCAGTCCTTCTTAAAGTCTTTAAAGACATAGATTTTCTGGAAGCGGAGTATTTCTCAGGAATATAAAACAACAGCATGCGAAATACGATGCCCAGAAGAACATGTGGAGAGAACCACGTCCTTCAGTAATTTAAGGAGCATGCATAGATAAACAAGTTGAATCGCACATTTTCACAGACTTTTAACAAATTAAAAATGATTTGTCGACTATTACACCGGATATATAGGGATACATGACCGAAATTAAAAATTTAATATGTGAAAGTGTATCACGCACGCTCAAAACTGCTTCGAATATTTGTTTTTCCCCGTTGATTATTTAAAAAAACTTTACGCGCATTAACGAGACACTGTTGTTTTAACGTTTAAACAGAATTATGGTATGCAAAGCATATAATAAGGATTATTTAGGGTGCACTCAGCGCGCGATATAATCGTTTTTGGCACGCAAATTCTACGCGCGGACTTAATTAACAACAGCTGGCAAATAGCTCTTGGGGCTGTGATATGTTGTACCCACGCTAATCCCCATGTTGAGAAATCTTCAGCGTCCCAAAAATTTCAAGTTAAAGGGGAAAATCAGACTAACCGTCGATAGAGATTGCTAGTTGTAATTAATATAATAGTGCTGCAAAGGTGCGATTATTATTTCCGTGAAATGTTGAAAAAGTACTTGAAGGTTAGTAGAATAGGCTCCCGATTGATTTCAACTAACTGCAATAACTTTTAAAAATTTGTTGACATCCCATAATACCTGTCTGTACATAAACTCGCATTTTAATGGTCATGTACCTCAAAATAAATAAATAAATTCCGCTTTTCTATTTTGGCGTTCAGTCTCATTAGGTCATTTGTACAAAATTTATAAGTAAATACTTGTTTGATGGGCCTGCGTCTCACTAACATTTTAATATAATTGCAGCGACATTGCAAAAAAAAAAAAAAACCCTACAGTTGGCTGTATCGTTTAAATTTGTTTAGCACACCTAAGAAATTTCATTTCACATAGGCTGAACACACTGACAATTTTCATTGTACAATGCGAAAACTAACGTGTTCGTTTTAATATCCTAAAGGTTATTTGAACAATGTATTCTGGCTATGTTTACCGTGAATAAAACATCGTTACCACAGACCCATCTGGCTTTTATAAGGCGCTGTTCATCCCCAATGGCATTGCCACATTAACAGTTCCTGTGCAAAAGCAATACGGAACCGTTACACACGCGCACTTTCCACTTTAGGTCGAGGAATCAAAAATGCATGGGATGGACAGGAGCTTCTGGAGTACAGGGTGAGCCGATTACGCGCGAAGTCCCACTCTTGGACCACGTGGACATCAATGTTTAGAAACGTTTCACTGTTTTGCTTGGTTGCACGGTGTCACCCTGTTGGCGGTTAAGTAGCTATGAGAGAACCCATAATTATAAATAAAACAGATGTTGAAATATGACAGCAATGAGGGCAACTTTTTCCCCCCCCCCCTGCTGTCACGGCAAAGGCATATCTTTCTGCAGTCAAAATCTAACGGTGTAAAATCGAACCAGATTGAGGGAAACCATGCTTTAGCTTTGATAAGATGCAGACGCCCTTTGCTGTTATGGAAACAGGTCGCTTAGACGTTCGAGCAAACATGAATCTGTGTGTGATGGGGTTTTTCGCTGCTTGAAACGGGTCGCGCTGAAGACATCTGGTGCACAGTTTAAACTTGTAACTCAACTTGTTTGTCATTAGTGTTTGTAAGAAACTTTCATAGGAAACACAGTGGTATTCCTAGGTGTAGTGAAACACCATCAGAGTCAATAAATTACATTAAGAATGGCATATTTAAAAATACACATGCTTGACAACTATACCTTTTAATGAGACATAGATTTATGTATGTAGGGCGCTACAGAAATGCAAAGTCAATGACTGACGTTGTCAGGTTGCGTTTACTCTTACATCATTCATAAAGGGTGTATGTTTTTGCCAGAGTGATATTTTTCACCTAAGCTTTAAAACAACCTCAACTTTATTTCTAAAAATAGGTAATATACTGCTGTGTGTGCGTGTATATATAATTTATTTATTTATTTATTTATTTATTTTTATTCAGGGTTGGGTCCTAATTTCCAGTGCGCAGTGTTCAATCCACTCACTAAATTCTATTCACATCCATATACAGCAAAGTGCATCTATTTACTGGAACAGACAGTTGATTGCTAAAAAGATGAATTCCTTCACTGTGAACTGTGTAAGTGGGAATGAATTTGTAAATGCAGAGTGGACCTTAAACAGCACAAAAATGACCATTTCCCCAAACTATTGCAGACTGATACAAAATACAGTTTCCTCCTGGGGACTTATTTCCCTTGGCAAACATGGAATCATAAAGATGTTCCTTGTGAGGGTAAAGAGGCGTGTTTGCTGCTGGTTTTGTAGTTGAAAGGAACTGGATTTCCAATGCATTGCAGCAGACTGAGTTTTGTAGGAGAGATTTGAGGTCCATCCTTTATGTGAAACTTCAAACCTCAAAACACAGATTAAAGACAAAGGTGGAAAAGAAGACGGGGGGGGGGGGGGAAAAACAGGTTGGAGTTCAGGGCCTCAACAAACTGTTTTTCAAACTTCATGTCCCCCTTCCTCCTCTCCCCAAATTTGGCCCCTAAGTAATGGTTGATTTTTTTTCACAGCATCAGAGGTCAGCTCACTGTGGTAACAGGAGGGACCATTGACAGAAAAATGACTTGAACATGTTTCAATGCTAAAAAAAAAAAAAAAAAAGTAAATCAATAATATGGGAAACAGTCCAATAATTATTTGCACTTGCCAACGTTGGCCTGTCACAACAAGGCTACGCTAAGATGGGGCAGTGCTTGTTACAGCTTTAGGGGACAGCTGAGGTGCCAACACATCACAAACGTGCGCTTTTGAAATCGGCTTTCCCACGCAATTAGAATGCAATAAAAAGGCCGTGGCAGATGAAAAATGGAGAGAGTAACCGCTGCGTGTCTGCCCAGGGACCCGTCAGTTCCTCAGTGTTAATGTCTGTGCAAGTGTTTTCTCCCTTAAGATGCCGACCCGGTGTTAATGTCGGCAGCCGGGGCGAAATCGGCTTTCTGTTTGTTATTCCAGGCTGGCTGTGACTCTTTTGTCTGCTCTCAAAGACCGAATGGGCACAAGGGAGCTGCGAGAAGGATTGCCGGCACATGTAGGGCTGTTAAGACAACAGGACAATGGTGAGTTGTCCAAGTAAAATAACGCAGACATTTATCCTACCAGGGAGGGTCCAGTGGGAAGGCAGTGGTTTAGGAAGATGAGTGTAACACAGAAAAGAACGTATTGGCTGGAGGAATGACATAAAAAGGACGAGGAAAATTTCAGCCGCCTTTCTTATAAGGTAGAAGTGGGGGGTGAAATAAGATTGGGGGGGAAACCACCCAGTTCCATTCTTCCACTTTCCCGTCTTGCTACCGTGTGTGTGTGTGTGTGTGTGTGTGTGTGTGTGTGTGTGTGTGTGTGTGTGTGTGTGTGTTGGGCTAAGCTGAAAGCTCTAATGTCATTAAATTGCAAATGCTTTTTTTTCATTTTCTGACACACGCTGTTTACTTATCTGGCAAAAACATATGTTGGGAGGAATCCGTTAAATTCTGTCCATTGCCTTGGGTGAGAATGCAACAGAAACGGACCCGCGATCCCCCCCCCTTCGCTGCCACCAGTCTCCTCTTAGCACCCCTCCTTATCTGCAAGGCTCCTTAGTGGCAAACTGGCAAGTTCAATGAGAAACGGAGATGCAGCGTGAGATTAGCTAAGAACAGTGCGGGAGAGTTGCATGGAGAGAGGGTCATTCCGTCGCAAATGAGTTCCCCTCTTCCCCTTTGCATAAATGATTTTTTTTTTTTTGAGGCATCTCTGAGGTCTGTATATTTTTCTCACTCTGCCACACACTTAATTTCACGGCCCATGTTCTGAATATGCTTAAATGCGTATCTCTCATGCACCTTTAAGCCTGAGGAAAGAGCAGAGAGCTGAAGAGAGGAATGGGGTGGGGGCACATGAGGTGACTTGGGGGAGGATGCAAATCAAAATTAAAGATAAAATGGTGTGATTTGCACTACAGGTCTATTAAGTTGCGCCTTTTACATATGATTTACCTTTGCAGTTATGACCAAAAAAAATCTTATTGACGTAGGGCTTTAGTAAATATGTAGAACTGTGTGGAGGAAACCTAAATAATGGTGTTGTAAAGTTTCATAGGTACACTTTTCCACTCTGACTCTCCTTCAGGTTCTGGGAACAGCCTTTTGCAGAAATGCACCCCCCTGTGCAAAATGTGTCTGGACACTTTGGGCCAGTGTGTGGTCAGTATGGTAAATAGAGCTGCTGGCAGATCAAATCACCAGCCCAGTGTAGAGGCACACGAGGTTCCTGTGCGTAGCCGTTTTCACATTAGCATCTAGGTGCTTAGCAGTTCAAGGCTTGTATGTCTGGGTGTAGGAGCTGAGCAGGTGTGTAATGGTGACATCACCTGGGCAGATTTTTATCACCGAGCTGCCTTAATACAGCACGACATGTTAATCTGCCTGACAGCAGCCACTTCAAGGTCCCATTTTTATCAGAAATGTTCAAAGGCCAGGCGCTGAACGAGCACAAACACATCTCGTCCGCACAGAAAAACCCGGCCCCAGCGACCCCGTCTGCACTTTCACAGCCATAACGGAGACGCTGCAGCTGCTTTGAGTTTTGATGGTACCTCAGACTCAACTGAATAGCCAGGAAGTTCTGAATTTTTAAAAGAACTTTTTAACAGGTCAACATCAGCAATAAAGAGGGCTTACATATTTAAGTGTTCCCATTCACAAAGTAATTACTGACATGTATCAATAGGTTTTTTTTCTTTTTTCTTCCCCCTAACCAGCTTTTCCCGACATCTACCTGTAAGTTTGCAGAGGTGAGGTATGAGTTCTGTTTGTCAGTGCATTAATAAATAAAATTGCCTGTTTTGAAAAAGTGGAATTGCGCTCTGTGTATCAGGCTGCTGAAACAGGCAGGTCCTACCGTGGCATAATAGGAACGACTGTTATAAATCCAATTATACAACGGTATGCCGTGACTCTTTTTACGTTCACTGCCACCTTGTTGTGAAACAGGTGTTCACCTAGATAATAGTGGACTAGTATTAAAAAAAAACCTTTTCTTGGCAGATAGTAACTTCACAGAAACACAAACAGGAAAAAATTCAGTCTTTAGCATTTAACAGGCAGTATTCAACCAAGCACTCAATGTGTGAGTAATGAAAACCACATGAAGTGAAAACCATGGTTAAAATTGCAGCTGAAACCAGCAGAGCTTATCAGGATATATTTCAAGTGTCATGAAGTAGTCTACACATCACACAGGTGCACTTATCAGCTGGTGTTAGCAGCTGGGAACCGCTGTCATCAGTAGATTCTCTGGGAGGTGGCTACCACCACGGGTTGGGTGAATGCAAGGACCAGTTCTGATGCCCACAAACTCATTTGAAAGTATTTTTATTTGGGAATATTTAAAGCGAGGGTGGTGTGGCACATCAGGGGTGGTGTCATTCCTGTGTGGAGTTTGTATGTTTTCCCGGGGGTGCCGTAAAGGGGTAGAAACCTACATTAATTGCAAAAGCCCGTGACTGACGGAGGTCCTCCAAAAAAGGAATGTAGTATAATGTCAATGTTTAACGTAATATCATTCATGGGGCCCGAAATCTGTGGTGACTGCCCTAGGTCGCCTCTGCACCTCTGTGGGTTTCTTCCCACAGTCCAAAGACGGGTCAAGTTAGTTGGATTGTCGGTTTACTATCCGAGGTCCGCTCTGTATTCACATACTGGTCAAAGTAAGTCTACCTATCTCCTTGTAGAAAGCACAACCTATATGTAATTGCCATTCATCTGAAGATTGGCGATTACACCGTTTAAAGTCTACCAAAAATACTTTCCTGTTTGGAATTCATATTTTCTTAGGCTCTTTAAATTTTTTTTAAATTTTTTATTTTTTTTGTGACGTGCAAGCAATGATATTAACGTTTAAGCAACCATTCAAAAGACTTGCAGGTTCCGTACTCAGAGGTAGAGCACATTTAGCCACTAGCCCTATACTGCCATCTATAGACTGCATTTTTGCCATTAAGGCTTTCTTTCTGTTTAACGTTAAGTTCTTTGACTTGCGTGGGCCAACCTTTGAACAATTCAGCACGTTAATTAGCAAATTGAATGGAGATTCTCTGTCCATGTCACATGAAAGTACTGTAATTCGAAAAAGTTTTTTAATGAATAGGCAACCACACCAGCAGAAGCATAGTGTGGTCCACTCTGATTCGCCTCATCCATAGATTTGCCTGTGGCTTTGTTTACTACTGTTACTGTTTTAAAATCAAACCATGCTTATCCAAAAGCGCATTTAAGTCAGTTGAATTGTTTAATGTGAATTAGGGATACATGTCAGATTTTAAATTCTGCATATTCATTTCGGCAAGGGCACACAATTCACAATCGCAAATTACACCCAAAGCAGGGTTGGTTTTATGGATGAAGGATTGTGTATGCTTAGTTAAACAAGTGCGTGCAGAGCAAACAAGTTCAGGCAGGAAAGTCAGACCATAATTGCTGTCTTTATTTAGACATAAAATTAAGGTAACCAACCATACAAAAAAAAAAAAAAAGTGTACTTCTGTTTTACACAGTGGCATTGCCAGAGGCACCTTTTCTAAAGTTGAGTAAATCTGCCAGTTACCGTCATTGTTGTTTGCAGGCACTTAAATTTAGTTCTGCAGCTGTGTACGTCCCTACGCACATTTTCACACAGAACAACCAGACACAGTATTTCATGTCGGAGTATAATAAATTGGAAAACAACGCAACTTGTTCTACAGTGCGCACGTTGCTCTGCACGTGAACTTAGTTTTCCTAAATGTTTTGCAACAAATCGTTCACAAAAGATTTAACAGCATGGAAGTCAAAAATACTGTACATGCCTGTCAACCTGTAAGGTCAAATGTACGAGGAAAACGTTGGCATTCTCTGTACGCGTGATAAACGTTATTTTCAAGTTGTCAGCAAAAATATTGCAACATCTGGAATTAGACGGGCGACGTTTTCAGGTGCAGCAATACAGCCTGATGTGTTAAAGTGTTTGGTTTGATTGCAGTTCTGTATCTTCCCCTCTGACATTTTCCCCTGTCCACATACCCTACAGACTTACAGGGAACTGGATCAAAGCACAGTGGCAATGTGACAATTCGAACCAGGCATTTAAATAAATGGTTATACACGTTTTAAGATCGGTCTTGACCCGTATGACAGTTAAGTTAAACAGCAAAAAAAAAAAAAAAAAAAATCTGATATAAATAGGTTTCACTCCAAATGAAAATATGGGAAGTACGGAATACTTACATTACACATTCAGTCACTGACTTATGTGCGTTATATGCCATGTCAAGTATGGTGAGGGTTGGTCAGAAGGTCCTCTTCCAAACTAAGCCTGATGCTGTAACACGCAGCTTGAAACAGACCTACCTGTGCATCCTATATGCAACATTTCCAAAGCGGAGATCACTCCCGCAGGGAAACCCCGCCTTTGTTCCTACACGCATCTGACCAATCGGGGGGCTTTGCGAACAAAGCACAGTCGTGGTCGAGCCTGCTGTTCTCTGTCTAGCAACATTGCAGCATTTAGTAACGGCTTCTGTGCCCTCGGGACATGGTTAGTGGCAGGGTGACGGAGGAGAGTGAAGAAACCTCCCAGTACAGACTCCGGGACAGGAACAGTCTGTAGAGGACCACCACCGAGGCAGTCTGGCAGAGGATAACGCCAATGGTGACGACCTGCAGGAACAGACGGACGATGGGTTTGCAGGGGCCTGTGGCACGGGTGACAGCCGCAGCTCTATGGCTGCGCGGGCAGAGCGATGGCCTGATCCTACCTTTTCCCGCTGGTGCTCACTGAATACCACAGAGATGAGGACAAGCGCAGGATGACAGAGGAACCACAAGAAACAGCCCTGAAATGACAGGCAAAGGCAGTCTGTAAACACCATCTCTGTTACCACTCCATTCTGAAATCAAGTCATTACCATCACCAACTTTAGACGTGACAAAGTATTACTTTAAATAGGCTCTTGTAGCATAAAGCAGAATATACCATTAGTCATATGCACAGATTAGATGAGCACAGCTATTTGAACAGACATTACCACAGTAGATTTATATTACGCCCACTTAACAATAAACGAAATTAATGGCTCTTTTCATATACCTTAGCAAAGGTCATGTAGAAGTCTCTCTTGAGGTTACTTCTCTCTGCAGTAATGATCTGGTACAGGATGGAGGCGAGCAGCAGCGCCAGGACGATTCGCAGGCCAATAAGAAGCAGACCTGGCAAGCTGCTGTGGGAGTGGTAGCTGTGGTGCTCCGTGTCCTCAAACTGCTCCCAGACCAACAGCGCCCCCTACAGGTACAGCATGGTAACAACTGTCTTAGTGCATAGTGCCACTGCGTGATAAACATTGGAAACTCCTTTCAGATACTGTCAAGTGCAGTTTAGATGTTTTATGGAACAATTAGTGCTAAATGTGGCAGGAACTGCATGGGTGCAATCTCATCAAAGGCAGGGAAAGCACGTCTGACCTGTGTGGCCACGCCCCCAAGGGCAAGCATGGTTGAAGCAGGTGAGGTGTCCCACTGCAAGGGCTTGCTCTGAGACTTGTGGGTGCGGCTAAGCGTCCAGCCCATGCACAGGCTCAGCAGGAGGTACAGCATCTGGATCTGGGACACCATGTCGCAGACTATGGTTCACGAAAAAACAAAAAAGGCATCACTGAAAGGGCTTGACCTGCACAGAGTAACCTGTCTTATGTGGGAGTTACTATTTTAATGCTAAACAGCTGCGTCAATGTTTGCTGCTCCCAAAGCCAGTTTACTCATTTATAAAGCAGGACGGTTTGAAGCAATCAACTGCCTGTTTCAGGTGAACAGCAAATCCCCTGTTTTCATGTTATCAGAAACGTGCTCGATACTGCCCGGTTTTACTCAGGAATGCCGTTTTTGACCGCTCCAAAGACGGCTGCAGTCATACAGAAATGACACACACCTGCACAAACAGTGCAAGAATCAAACAGTACTCACATTCAGCCAAGCTGCCAATCAAAGGAGTTCCTACGCCATCCCTCGCGTACCTGACAAACACAGGCAGCACACTGAAAACAGAGCTGGACCCGCATGGAGAATGTGGGTCTGCTGGACTTTTCAATACCACCACTCACATCATGCTCATATCAGCAGTCAATTGATCAACTGTGCCTAATTACACATATTCAGTTATTACCACAGTGACAAACCTTTCAAGGTATGTTCAGTACCAACAAAGGAGTCACACTAATCATCATGTACTCATTTTTTAGTTGCCAAGACAACAAGTGTTAAATTTGCCCATGGTGTATACAATGTTGCCAACATGTTCCACTTTAAAATGGTGGGGAAAAAATGATAAATTAAGCATTTGTAACATTATACTGGCTCCGATGGTGTCGCCTTCTGTAGCAGTGGAGTGACGCTGTTGTCATGGAAGGTGCTAAAGTTCTCACCGAGCCAAGTGGATGTAGTTAAAGAGGGCAGATCCAGCCTGTAGCAACAGGGCAACGGACAGGACTTTGAGCACTGTGTGCATAGGCCCGCCCTTGTTCAGCGCCTGCCACAGCGGCTCAGCACAGATACAGGCTGTCACGAAGTAGGCCAGTATCAGCAGGAAGTAGAAGCCATGCAGGCCTAGCAAAGAGAGGAAGAATGAAGGTTTAGGACTCACCAATCTACATGCCCAGACATTCTCACATCATGCCCATCGGTGCTACGGAAACTTATCTCCTAGGACTCGGTACTAATTTGTAAAGTATTACTATTTTTTTCACGAACATAAATGTTTCATCTTAGTGTGGCATCTAAGCAATGCTGAGAAATGCCATCTCAACCTCTGGCACAAGTTAGCTGAGCAAAGAGAAGAAGCCAGAAATGGAGAGGGCCAGCTCCTCCTCGAACGCCTCTGCCTCACCTGCCTCCTCAGCACTGAAGTGGTCCAGGGGGTTGCCGGCGGCGTCGGGGTTGAAGAGCGTGACCTGGAAGCGGATGTCCTGAAAGTCGTCTGTAAGTCCGTCTTCTTGACAGGTATAGCGATCGGCGTAGAGGAGGTGCCACACCTGAGGAGAGGACATCTGGGGCATGGTCCGGTTCAGCTCCCCTGCATTCAGCACGACTGCACACAACAAGGACTTTTTTTTTACCTCATGCAGACAATGTGGACTTTTGGCCCAAAATTTTTCATTCTTATCACTGTTAATGTGTCGACCATAATGGAAGTGTAATCTTTACCAGTAGTGTACAGCAAAACTCACAGGAAACTGGAGCCCTGGAGAGGAGCTCAAGACAGCTGAGGTTCTCAAAGCCCTCCCGCTGCTGGAACAGAAGAAGGCGTGCCTCTTTCTTGAGTGCCAGAGGAACTTCAGCCTCCTCAAGCCTGCACACCACCAGAGAATTGTCACCTGGGGATTTGGCAAAGAGACAGGTTAGCTAGGGAAATGTGAAAGAATAAAACGCTGGTAGCTACTAGTCATTCCATCTTTTTGTACTTCACCCAAAAAAGACCAACTTGTATTTTAATATTCAGACTACTGGTTTGTTAATGAATTGTTTTAGACTTGTGTTGACAAACTAGTACAGTACAACTTCACATTTTGGTAACTCTCCTGGACTTGAAGCGCCACCTAGTGGAAAAAAACTTTAAGACTATTCTGCTACTCAAAGGCTTTGCAACATGCAATTTTGTCTCCACAATTAAACGAGAATTAACGGTATGGTTATGTGCACATTTTAACAACTTCTGAAACGAATGACAAACGGAAAATTTAGTGGTTACAATACGGAGTTTTTTTTTTTTTTGTTTTGCGTTGTTCTAGTTTGTAAAATTATTAGACAGCACGCAGCACTCTGTACTGACAGTATATTTTACTAAGACATGCCATACGACATAATTGGGTATTAAAGCAGAGAAATAAACACGACCAAAAATACTGTGACTTTTTTTTAAATGAGACAGGATTGGTGAATAATTTCAGAATAAAATTATGACTCCCGGAACGAAAGAAATGGCGCTCTGCGTGATACCAACATGCCAAGTTTGCGTTAATAAAATTGTCACCTTGCTAATCAGACCCTCCATGCATTCCGTCATCAAGAGAGCGCATTTCAAACACATCTAGATACCCCATGCGTATCTTACACCTAACCCGTGCATTTCAATGTTTGCATCTCAGTGCTCATGATCTCTATATTCTCCTAAATCAGCATGACGTTCATGTCCAACTCTAAATCCCACAGTGAATCCCACATAAATCTTTAATCCATGTTGGTCTTTACTGACAGGAACGTAATCACTGCACTGTCAGCGTCATTAATGCACGGTGACACGCACGCACGATTTTACTTATTACCATGATTTACTACGGGTATAGCAGACAGAACAGGAAAACTCTTAAAGGCCATGTAAATTCTTGAATTAGCTATGCAATCCCTTGAAAAACAACATAGTCGTTCCTGCTGGCTGCTAACACAGATAGCATTTTAACAATGATGACGTGCCCACTCCGGGATGTTTTATATTTTCACTGCTTACTTATCACTGCCAACGTACCGACATGGACCGATCGATGCTCACCAATAATTTCTAAATTCCTCCCCAGTGAGGTTTTACCCGAAAAAACGTATACCTAATCCACGTCTAATTTTTACCATGTCATAAATCTGTCTTCAATACACCTACCATGAAACTGAAATTGTGTTATGTATTGGCCATTGCTTTCTTTTGCAGCGTTGCTTCTGAGAACTCCCGATACAGTTTTTCCATGTGCTTGAAGAATGCCATATAAAAATACGTGAACTGCCGACACTAGAAACCTATACATTATTTTAGTTACCTATAACAATTACAGTTTCAGTTTCGTAACAGCTTAACTATAGTTATCAATGAATGGATTATATGCAAGCGGTACCCCATTGCCTACTGAGCTTGATTGATTTTCCACTCGACCAATCAGGCACTGATAGTGTCAACCTGTCGGAACAGCCATCCAATAGAAAGAGACCTGGAACAAAACTGGCCAACTCAGATCTCGAGCTGATACGTGTCAGTACTACCGTAAAAATGCCACAACCGTCGCAAAGGCAATTTAATCGATCAATGCTTCGCTTTTAATTAAACTGTTGTAAACACACATATACAAGCATATTCGGAAATACGTGTAGATTTACTAAGTATATCCGGCTTTTAAAAATTAGAAAACATATTTTTTTATTCAATGGGTCCTGACGTCTGCCGTAAACCGTTCAGCACTTAAATGTCTACAATTTAGAACGACAGCGGAAACAACGTTGGAAATTTTGGAAGTTGGTGATCTAGACGCAGTTTAATATTTTAAAGTTTAAATTGCAGATTAAAAATATAACCAGTTATTATATAAACAACAAAAAGGTTGGTTTTTCCGGAGCCGACTGCCACGTTGAGGAGATGTTGTTTGAATCAATGCCCGCTTAAATCCCTTCTGGCACAGTAAATGAGTAAATGAGATGTTTTTTGGGCGGTGCTGATGGTTTTCTTCAGCCGTCCGAAGCCCTGCAGATGACAGGATGGACACTGTGAATTTCACCGCATAGCTGACATGGCATACGCCTGTGGGTGTGTGCATCTCCGTTACAATATTTTTGTTTAATTATTTGCACAACTTCACACTCGGAAGAGGGATGTTTGTAAATTCACGTGTTTCAAAGTCAGAAAGAGATTTCACTAAGTCTGTACTGGTGACTGGTGGTGCTGGGTTCATGTAAGTACTTTATTAGTAACACTCGTTTTACCAGTTAAATGTTTTTTCTTTGACATTCTGAGAACACTCAACGCAAACATAAGTGTGATCTGCTCATGCCTTTGAGCTTAACATTTACGTATGTGTTTTGCTGACGTACTATGGTAACACGACTACGACTATTTAATCATAAATATTTTGACAACGTTTGTTTCATTTAGTGGGTCACACGTGATCATCTCTCTAGTAGAGAAATATCCACGATGGCGGATAATCAATGTAGACAAGGTATTTATTTATTTATTTTAATTTTTTTAAGTCATGCATGACTTTATCATAGTGGTAACATAAAATACGTCAAGCCCATTTTGTAACTTTGAATTTATTTCTCGTCTAGCTGGAAAGCTGCTCAAATTTAAAGAACATTTCATGTATTGAACAGAGACAAAATTACAAATTTATTCAGGTAAGGAACACTATACTGTATCCCTAAATGCAGACGCAAAGAGAAATTAATTTGTTTTAACTGCTTTACTTTACTTTGAACAAATCTCACTATACATTTGCTTCATGATTGTTTTATTCGTAAGGGAGACATATGCAACCAGTATTTCATAAGAAGACTGTTTGGAACAGAAAGCATCGATGTCGTTTTCCACTTTGCTGCCCGCACGCATGTTGGTGAGTATATAACTGAAAACGTAAGTGGAGCATTTCAATAAATTTTTGGTTCCTAGTTACATCACTGCTTATGGTTTTAATCGGTTAGTTATGGAGCGATGATAAGGAGAAGAGTCTGGTGAGTTTCTCGTCAGCAGTGGCATATCCTTCCTCTTGACTTTATCATCAGCTTTTCCATATTATAGGGAAAGCTGAGCATAGTTTTAATTATGGCTCCTCTTTTCTGTTCAGATCATTCATTCAGGGTCCCTGCAGAATTCCAGCGCGTGAACGTGGAAGGGACTCGCGTGCTGTTAAAGGCTGCGCGCGACGCTCAGGTGGAGAGGTTTATTTACGCGAGCACCGACGAGGTGTACGGCGAGAGCGCCGGCAAGGTCAGCACTGGGGCCGTTCTCAGCGCTCTGTGTAAATGTGCTACACTGATGTTTTTGTGGCACCGTGTTGGGTCATGTTTTATGCTCGTTTCAAAATGACATTGCCAAAGTTTCGGTGGATTACCTGACACCTTTATCATTTTGTGCATTTTTTTTTGTTTTAAATCTGAGAAAAACCTGTATGTGTACATTTATGTTTTACCTTAGTCTCCTATTTGTTTTGTCTAACCGTGATTCGCTGGCTTTGGTTACCTGATTGGCGTTTGTTTGTTGAATAAGTTGAGAGAGTAACGATGACTGTTTTGGTCCACAGGAGTGTGATGAATTCTGTCCAAGACGACCTACAAATCCATACTCTAGGTCAAAAGCTGCTGCAGAATCCATTGCACTGTCCTACTGGAGCAGATATGGGGTAATCAGTCTTTTATGTTAAGAAAGTGTCACCGGTGAGAGATCAATGAACAGTTAAAGTCCTAATTGTTAACTATGTTTGTATCTCTGATTAACTTTTCAAACATGCATTTTGTCCAGTAGTGTTACTGTTTATTTGAAGCATCGCCTTGCTTAGCAAAGTGGAAGTCATGACTTTGCCTTTTCGTTTTGTCCTTTAAGCTTCCTGTAATAGTGACGAGAAGCAATAATGTTTATGGACCAAACCAGTACCTCGAGAAGGTGAGCTGCTTCCTTCAGTGTTTGTGAGTGGAAAATATTTTAAAATTTGTCAGTTGATAAAATAAAAAGGAAGCATTGTTGTGTGAACAGTTTGTTGATGGCTTTGCGTTTGTTCTTCAGGTCATTCCAAAGTTCATTTGTCTCCTTGAGCGAAATCAGAAATGGTAAGAGGCGATTTAAACAATATTATTACTGAAGTTAATTTATTTCTCAGTCAAACTTATTTTTGCTTTCTTGCTGTATGTCTGGAGGGGATTATGATCACTGTCATTTTCTAGTACCAAGAAAATGCTCTGTGTGTGTGTGTGTGTGTGTGTGTGTGTGTGTGTTGTGACCTCTGTCCTGCCTTGTTATTGCTATGCCATAGTCCTCCACATTCCCACGCTGCTCTTTTCTATAGCACCATCGAGGGCTCGGGCCTTCAGTCCCGGCACTTCCTGTACACTACTGATGCTGTTGCAGCCTTCCTTGCTGTAATGGAAAGGGGAGATCCAGGACAAATTTACAACATGGGCTCCAACTTTGAGCTGTCAATCATCCAGCTTGCAAAAGAGTTGATTAAGATGGTATGCAACATGTTAATGTATGTCTGGGAATTATGGCGTGTGCTTGGCCTGCTGTAGAAGTGATATACTGGCCTTTAATGCTTAGTATGGCCATCTGGTAAATTTTACATGAGTTTTTGCATGAATTACCGTCTGAGACTTGAAAGCAATTTTAGTTTGACGTATCGTGATGAATTGTTGTTCTCAAAATTCCAAGAACCGTCTGACCTTGAATGTAGGAGATTTACAGAGTCACGCCTTTACACAAACACTGCAGAGAGGGACTTTTAGTAATCTTTTATTAGCAATCATTTTAGTAATATAACAGGGAGTAATTTTAAGAGTCTGGGAGGAAAATGTTTTTGTACATAGTTTTGTTTTGAAATTGTCTGTTGGACTTGGTTAAAAATGGTAGAATTTACTTTCTCATATTAGCTTTTATGTGGTGCTCATTTAAACCTTAATGCAACCATTACAACCATTTTAAAGCTGCCTGAAATTACTGTTCATATTTGTGAATATGTTGTGTAAATTTAAGCACCAGAGAGACCTTTTGTTTTTGTAAAATTGGAAAGCTATTGTTTGTATTTCTGTGTTGTACACAACTCATTTTTACGAGTTGCTACACTTGTACTTCTCTCTAAAATTGAAAGTGGCTTATTTTCAGTGTGTCCTAAATGAGAAAAGTCCTGGTTTATACTCTCCCATGTCATACTGCCAGGGTAGTATGACCAGGGTAATGCTTTCTCACTGTTTCGTCCTTTTTGTTTTAGATGAAGAACGCCTCTTCTGAAGCAGATGTTGACAACTGGCTCATCTTTGTCAAGGACCGGTAAGTCAAGAGACCCAGCCACACTTTACAATTCAGAACCAAGGTGAGAAGGTGTGGTCAAAACTGAAAATGTCAGGTTAGGTGGTTGACATGGTTCTTACACCGGCATCGCGATCATTGTTTTGGTCTTACTGGTTGTGATCTGTGTGACTCAGTTCTGTAATACTTGCGTTTTTATACATCAGAATGAATAACTGTATGTATTGTTGTCAGAGGTTTTCTATACGTTGCTACACTATGCTTATGCCGCTACCGTGGCCTACAGAATGTAGGCACGTTATTTATGTAGTAAAGCTGTACAAGATTTGTAGCACATTGTGTCCAGTTCAGGACCTTAGTTTCCTCAACTATAAAAATGTCTGTGCTCGGATTCACTGTGACACTTGGCATGTGTGGCAACTGTCCTCGATTTCAGGATGTTTTGTGCAGTGAGACAATTGGCCCGCTCAGGTGTTCTGACCAGGGGGAATGAGTGTGTGGCTTAGCTGAGTGTCCTGTGTTGCCCTCAGGCCCCACAACGACCTGAGGTACCCGATGAACTCGGACAAGCTGCAGAGCCTGGGCTGGCAGCCCAAGGTCCCTTGGCAGGAGGGCATCCGGAGGACAGGTAGGCTAGTCTGTACGTCTTGCAGGGTTGTTGCTGCTCAAAGCCTTTTCTTTAGTTGGGAAGGGGAAAAACAGACTTGAGGGTTCAGTTTTGTGGTTGAACTGTGGGTTTGTGATTCTTGAGCATTAAATGTTTTCATTAACTTGTAGTTAAAAATGTAACAGCATAGGGAGTCTCACAGATTTCAGTGCACTATAAAACTGCATTGTGAATTGGGTTTTGCTTGACTTACTGATGGATTGGAGGTCTTTCACAGTGTCACATGGTTACTTAAGATGAGGCAGTATAAGCATGTGTAATGGTCTGTAGTGTTGGTACCCCTGTCATGAGTGTATGTGCCACCTTTTAGTTGAGTGGTACAAGGCGAATCCAAACTACTGGCCAACCGTGGACTCTGAGGAGCAGTTCAGATGTCATCCAGCAGAGGGCAAGTGTGTTTCCTGGGGATTGGGTCCTGAGGGTGTCCAACACCGAGCCCTCCATGGCCCTTTATGACTGACTTCCTTTTAGTTATATATATATATATATATATATATAAAAAATAAAATTATATATAAAGCACTGGGATTAAATCTGTATTTGTTCACATACTGTAGAAACATCAATTTGCACAAATGTTGAGTTCAGGCTTGGTAACGTGCCTTATTTTATTCTGGTAATAAAATACTTGGTTATCTTTTAAAATGTTGGGTTTTATTCTGTCAATGGCCTATGGCTATACCAAGACACAAGTAATTTGATGATCAACATAATTAAATTTTGGAGGGTTAGCAACCATAGACTAGAAGGGGGAAAAAAGAGGGGTGAGGTTGCCGTGTTACCCTGATATTATTTATATAAGCTCTCCAAAGGCCTTATAGAAGATATGTTTAATGTGTGAGATTCTTTATGTTTAAGAATGGGGAATATTAAGGAGAAGAGTGAAACCACAGGGAGAAATGGAAGGCTTGTGGGAAAAAGCCATTAAATTTACATGGTCATAGTGGCAGGTTTGTACATGACGGGGCAATGCAAACATCTGTTAGCATGATGACTACAGCTGTTGTGCATGTAAACATTGCTTAAATTGACATTAAGTAGTTCTAGCGCGATAGAACAGAACTTAACACACATACCCGGAGGTGTTTTCTTTATTAAATTTCTTCATTCATTTTGAACATCACGAGTCACGGGAGGTCTCCAAGGTTATTCTGCATTAATGCACTGCTTCTCCATATGTGCGCTTGTAAGCTTCGCTTTGTGTCTGCGTAAACCTGCATCAGTGCCTGCTTCTGTGTATAAGTGCATATGCAAACGTGTGTGTGTGTGTGTGTGTGTGTGTGTGTGTGTGTGTGTGTCTACAGATCACATCCTTGACTGTGTACACATACTAGTGCAAAATTACTCTGAGAACACAGAGGTAAAAAATGGTGAAACTAAACCAACTTCTACCATCATATCAATCTAGAAACATCATAAAGATTTAATAATGATAGGCTTGATTACAGAAAGAGACAGAATGCAATGTCAGTTTTTCAGTTTTCCATGTCTGTATTCTAATGCATTTTTGCCTTTTCCAAGGTTTGAATAGAATAATATAGAATGTTTGGTTTGGCCTACCAATTGTTCTTGTATTAAATTTTAATAAAGTAAGAAAGCATGTTCAAACCATTTGGAAGTCAACACCAGTAGAGGTAGTTTAATAAAGGTTTATTTGCACTCCATTGTAATTTGTCTGTATACAAGAGTAAGAAAAACCTAAATGCAAACCTTTTTAATATTTAAAAAAATTGTAAGGCATGTCTGCTCATACCATTAATAAAAATCTCACCATTTTTGTCTGAAGCAGCAGGGTTTCGTTTGCACCTTATGATCTCCAAACAGTCGCTCTCTCTGTGCTTACGTCAGTCACTGGTACAGTAGACGTCTTATATGTACTTCAGCTTGCTTGAATGCTTACTTCTCAACAGCTTTTTGAAACAAATTTTGTTGACGTACGTGCGCAATATTTGTTGAGCTGTTGCAAAGTGTAATTATTCAAGAATCAAAACAGCGTTTTTTTTTTTTTTTTTCTTTTTTTCAATCATCTTGACTTTTTGAAAAATCAGTCTGTTTAATGTTTGTGTTGCCTGGTGTGCGCGAACACTATGAACACAGAGTGCTTTTGAATTATGTTAATTATTACAAATTACACTTTATTTAGAATTCCATTTATGATTCTGGATGGGTTGTTAAAAATGCCAGCTTTGTGGGGAGATGGAAAGGAAGGCTGGCAGTGAAGTAAACTGGCATGACTGCGCAATGCAGGGGTTGCAAGAGAGAGCACCCGGGCTAACATGAGACGCAGTCCAGCGTGTCTGGAGCTGAAGGAACCAGAAGAGGCGGTGCGGGCCACTAGGTGGCAGCACAGAATCCTCATTTTAGCATTTGCATGGACACCTAGGAATATGAACAACCGAATAATTTCCACCAGGCCAGCACTCTGGCCTTCCTCCCAGAACCATCGTCACCTGCCTCTATGTTTTTTATTTGTTAAACGTTTGCTATTGGTAAGAGGCAGGAGGACAGTTACCATTGTGAACGACAGGGGGCAGCATGGAGCAGGAAGGTGCTCACCTGCAGTGTTGACCCTATTGGCAAACCTTTGCCTCCCTCCCCCCAGCCCACTCACAGTTTAACACGCTCACTCTGAGCAATCGCCGCGTGAGCATCAGAGAGTCCTTCTCTTCTAGCCTTGTTAACCTTGTGTCTCTGAGAAAAAGCAGTCAACATTTACAGCAGAAACCATGTTCTTGTTCTTAGTTTATACTCACAAACAAAATCTGAGTCAGACCGCTCCAATGACAATCCTAAAACATCAGCTGATTACATGAAAAACAATAACACTGTGAAAATATTCTGTTATATTTCTTTAACAATATTATGTCTCACTCTAGAAGGCAACTGTCACTCAAATAAGAGCTCAGTTTCATAGAAATTATAATCTGTATTAAAATGGTGCCATTTGTCCTTCTTTTGTAGTCTCAAATCCAAGTCCATCTTCAAAAGCAAATATTTTAAAAATTACACTCTGCAAATCTGCAAATTTCATTTTCTGTTTATCGTTTAAATAAAAGTGCTTGATACATTCTGTGTTGAAATGTGTGGAGGACGATTTTTTTACTGAACACTGATTGTAAACACTGCGTTCTTCCTGATGACTTTGACCATACCTCATCCTTTGTGGGTTTTTAGAAGAAAACGTCTAGATGGCAAAAAAAGGACTTTCACTTTCAAGCCAAGAATTAAGAAATACTTCATTCATCAAAAAAAAGTAATCTCATGGGCTTTGGAAAAACCGAGGGCTTAACCAAGTGCTGTTAAAAAGGTTGACCAAAACATCTTACACTGGTTCAGACGTGCCAACCCTGAGCTAAGATCAAAGTTAAAATCTGTGATTATAAAAATAGATGATTCATAATCGACTAAAAGTGAGAAATAAATGTTCGTCTTCTGTGACTCTTCTCCTTGGTATAAAATACGTGTTAAACGGGAGTGTCAGAAACAGCGAGGAGGTTCGGTGTGAACGCACTTGTCCTTACCGCAGGGGTCACGGGGGTCAGGACTGAAAATTCTATTTTAGGAAGAGACCCACATGGAAACACACTCCTGTTGCCTACACCTTACACTGGGGTGTAAAAAAAGGATGCATCATGGGAAGTGGTGGTGCAACCGATCTTATTTTGAGCGCTTACACACAAATTAACTATAAACACCACTCCTTTACTTCCAGTTGCTAATCAAATTACACAAAATGTAGTCATGAGTAACAGCTTGATGAGTTACGAGCTTTAGGCAATGGCTGACCGAATTGCGTTTTCTTGCTATTTATTTCATTAGCAATAAAAAGAAATGTGCACATCAATAAATAACTCAGTTTCAGTTCAGCTCCTACAATGTTTTTTTGTGTAAAATAGGTGCAGCGATAAACTGGGACAGTGGGTGACATTTTTATCTGCACAAATATGATACAAAAATAGTCAATTGTATATAAATTTGTTTTCTTAGTTTAGAGCTCATATCAGCAAGATGTTACTTATGAATTCACATTCTCACAGTGGTACATGTAATGTTTATGCCAGTTTTTTGTTTCAGAAATGATAGGGGTTGGGCTTTCTGGAGCGTAGCGTTTTACTCCATGAAAACTTCTAGCAGTATGTAGTAGAAAAAGAAAAAAAATAGATTTTTTTGTTTGTCTTTGAAAGGACGTCTTGTCCAGTGAGTTCTCCCAAAGAGCATGTGGAACGTGCAGAAGGAGACAGAGAAATCATTTTGCCATGAAGAGGCCGCTCAGTAAGCCACCATGCATTCTTTGGAAAAGGGAAAAATATCAGAGTAGAGCGCCCCCCTCCTGGGCAAGTGCACGCCCAGCTGGGTCGTCAAGGCCGAGGTCCAGTCTGGTTAGGGACATTGAAGCAAAAAAAAAAAAAAAAGTAAAACAACCGTGCCCCCCCCCTCCCCTGACCCACCGCCAGCATTATCTCCAGTGTTGCTGCAGAGCCAAGGCTGTGAGGGTGAGGCCAGCTGTCAGCGTCCCGGAGGAGCCCAGGGGCGAGGCCGCCGCCTGCTCCGCGCTCCTGTCTGCCCCCGCCACCGGTGCCTCGGTGCTGAACAAGTGGAATTCTGTCACGCAGGCCTCTGTGCAGCCGCTGCCGGAACCAGAACCACTGCCTTCGTCGCCTGTGGGGAAAACGTGCAGCGGTTTCCCAAATGTGCAGCAGTTAGCCAAATGTGCACCTCTTCAGGTGTAAACAGCAGGACTCCGTCCGTTATGTACCTGCCCCACAAAACCCTACACCGAATGCATTTTAAAGAGGTACTTGTATATTTAAACATACAACAGCAGTAACCTTCTTTGGATTTAACCAACTGCATAAGGACTACTTTAGCTGGTGACAGCACATGGTTTGGTACAATGATGAAGCCAGTTCCTCAATTGCAAAGCACGTTATCTTCAGTTGTTCAGCTACTCATTAACTGTCTGTGGTTAGGTCCAGGTTATCTTCATGCCATAACTTGCTCTGTGGTTTTTCCTCCCTGCTGAAGCTACGAGGCTTGTATTGGCAGCTTCAGCGTGAGTACAAGGCTTCACCCTGGCTCTCACCCTGACTGACCTGTCTGAGCCGTGGCAGTTGGAAAGCCTTTCCCCAAAAGTGGATGCGAGTCCCTGGGGGCAGAGGGGGGTGTTTGGCATGATCGGACACAAACGCTGTGATTAACAGACCTGATCTCCTCGCCTTGAACATCTCGTGCAAACTGATTCCTATCGATCCCTCCGTGGGGGGATTTGTATGGCTGCATCTGCAATATCTGCACTAGTGCACCCAGGGAGGCCCATACTTAATCAAACACTTTATCGTTTGGTCATGCGCCGTCCTGCGCCGCTGTGGCCGTCGATGCTACACTCGACAAAGCTCCCGACGGCTTGTTATGTCCTCTTAGTCTCAGAGCATCCTTCCCACGTGAATGACTCTAACCTGCTTTTAAGTTTGCCGTGCCCTGTCACGTCCACACAAAACAGGAAGAGCTGCTGTACACTTACGTGATGCTTAATAATAAACCTTTGAATACAGAAAGGTGTATTTTAAGAGGAGATAAAAAAAAATACATAACAAAAAATCTTGAAAACTGTGTCTACAAAGCAGCAGCCACAAGCCTGCCCTGGCCACAGCTCCGTGAATTAGAAAAATTCAGAAATGTTAAAATGTGTAATTGCTCAATTAATCACCTTGCTTGCTGTGGTCATTAATCTCCCTTTTGTTTCCATTTGAATCCTGTCTTCAGCAGTGAAGAAGTGAAACTCTCCATTCACCAGTGATGGTGCATACAGCTTTATAACTGGTTGGCTCAAGGGAGCCAGTGTCCCATACTGTCACCCACCCACAGCTCAACCTGCAACCAAGCACGTAGCCATAGCTACGGCACTCACTGGAGTCCTGGAAGAAGATGTCATTGCCGTTGTAGGCGTTCCTCAGTTTGTTGGTCATCACTCTCAGCGCCATGATCTGCTGTCGGATAAAGGTGTCTGGCCGGGTGATGTCAACCTCCACCTCTGGGTTGTTCATTTGGTTTGTCAGGCCGTCTCTCAGCACCTCTGGAAAGTACCTAATAAAGGGATTAAAGGGAAAAAATGCACATATCTATACAGCTGAGGTGGAGTTACAGTCTTAGGACACACCCTTTCAATATGAATATTTTTTCTGTTAATCCTACAAATGCTCAGTCGGGTAATCTGCAGACACCTTCTCTGGTCCAACTACCACTCGTTAAGCTTTCAGGATGAAGGACTCCAGAATGATCCCCCAATAAAAAAACCGCAGCAATAAAGCCCCACTTATGAAACCACCTCCTTTGCTGTTTATTGCACCCACAAATTCGATACTAGAGCACTGTTTTATTAGCGTTATATGATTTGAGCGCAGTTTGAATAGCCATTAGTGAGCACGCTCAGGTTTACACGCCAGGACTGCTATTAAACCTGACGCTGTTAAAATGACACCTCACTATAACGGCTTCACTACAGTAAGGAGCAGCAAAAATATGTAACAGCAACAATGAAAAGTACAGAGTACAGAAGCAGGTATCAGTATCGACTCATCAGTGATAATGACTTCTGTTTTTGGGTGACATCGTATTTGTAGAAAATGCTATTCAAAATGCAGACACAACACAGGAAGTGTCCCTTGCATTCTCTTCAACAGAACAAAATATCGATTTCAGTTTTAGCTGATACACATTTCTTAGAACGTTGTTCAATGCACTGTTTTCTTTTTAACCTTTTCATGGATGAATTGTGAAAGTTGTGAAAGTCAGGATTGTTTTTCTCAGTGTTTTTATTACTCTGTGGGCATAAAATGAAAAAACTGAATTTAATTTTTTGAACATGCATTTTACAAGGAGTTCTTCACATTTCCTCCCAGGTGGACTGCATGTGTTTTATAAAAGAAAACAGCTTTTAAATAGCTGTCCACGGTAATAACCACTGTACATGACAGGTTAAACATAGAGTGACAATCCTTTGGTCATTCTCCCAGTTTCACTGCATCCTCCTGGGGCATGAATGACTGGAAATGAATCTGCCCATTCTGTTAGTACTTCCTCCAATTAGTTCCATGATGCAGTCTCTCGGTAAAAAAAAAATTATATATATATATACATATATATATATATATATATATATAATATTTGATATTATTTTTGAGGGTGTCATGTTCATTGTCAGAAGTGATGGAGCATTTTTTTTTTACTTATTAATTAATCTTTGGCTTCTTTTCAAAGTCAAAGCCCTTTACACTTTATCTGAGGTCAAAAAAATATTCCTTGAATAACCGGAGTCCTATCTATATCAGATGTTATATTAAACAGGAAAGATCATTGACTAGCTTGTTACATAAATGACCAAATTCTGTTATGTAATTTAATGTATTACATCCTGTATATTCGTAAATTTTACTTAACCAAATTATGTGCAGTGTTAGTTTCCCTGTACCAGTGCTTAGTGTATTCTGACTTTACCTGTCTTGGCTGCGATTTTACCTGCCCTAAATGTATAGTACAGTATTTACCTGCCCTGACGGTGGAGCTGTGTCCGTTCCTCACCTGTCCTGATTATGGTCGGTCTTTACCTGCCTTGACTGTGGTCAGTTTTACCTGCCCTGGCTGCGGTCAGTTTTACCTGCCCTGGCTGCGGTCGGTCTTTACCTGCCCTGGCTGCGGTCGGTCTTTACCTGCCCTGGCTGCGGTTGGTCTTTACCTGCCCTGGTTGCGGTCGGTCTTCACCTGCCCTGGCCACAGTCGGTCTTTACCTGCCCTGGTTGCGGTTGGTCTTTACCTGCCCTGGCTGTGACCATTCCAACATGCCTCCTCATTGACATCGCTCACAGTCACTTTGTCCTGTGTGCAGATGCTCTCAGGAACAGAGGACCAGAACTTTTTGTACTGCTTCAGCTTCTCTTTGATTTCCAGCACCTAGAGAAAGCAGGAGGGCAATGGGTCACATGGGAGAACCTGCACACACAAGTCTAATAACAAAGGAAACTCGTCATCATTTGATCCAGGAAACGAGCCTGCAGTGTCTTTGACTTTCAATACCGAAATGCAAATCGAACACTTTCTGCCTCCTAACTGGCATTTTATGTTGACCCCTGACATCGCTGCCAAATGGTAGAGTTGCAGAACAACTAGTCCAAAACTAACGGTATTGCTAGTCAACAAGACAAGTTTGCTACAGTGAAAATAAGTAGGGCCTCAGACTGTGTGTCAGCCCATTAAAGGAACCCCCTCTGAAGATCTGATCATGACTCAGTATAACAGTAAAAAATTCTTCCACAACAGGTCTTAAATCTTAGCTAATTTAATTACGCATACCTATCCCTGAAAATTAGTTTTTTGTTCACTGACTAATGATAAAATATTGTTGCTCGCAGAGCCATCCCTATGTGGGGAAACTCTGTTTGTTTATAACTGGGCCTCATTACTCCACTAATGAGTATTAATGAGATGCAGAACACAGAGGTAACAAACAGATTGATCTGTATCTGTGCCACTCCGCCGAGTTTGCCAAGCGCTGATCCGGGCCCTGACGGAACGCCTATCCCATGACGGTAGGACAAAGCTGATGCGTTGTACTCTGCCCTCATGGACACCAGACAGTGGATATTATGGGCTGCTTATGGGTACGGGTTGTTGATTTAGATAAATCCTTGAACCCAGAGCCCAGAATTAGATTTCTCAGTGTTACAAAAGACTACTTTTCTTTCAAAGTGAAAATATTTATCCTGAAATCACTCTGCGTTCTCCAAAGCACACATTTTCAGAACACATTTTTTACCTCTGAACCCATACACTGCTAAAGGTTCTCATAATCTCCCTTCATGGACTCGAAGTAGCAGCATTCTGTCTGCATGCGCGGCTCCCTAGTCCTACGCTGACATCAGACTGTAGGTTGTAATGTTAGATATGCCTGTATGCCCTGCTAAGAGATAAACATGCAGAGAAAAAAATGCTCAAAGGAACGTGTCTAAGTGAGACAAAACCCAGGCAAACTAAACACAGGCTGATCAATCTCAGCATGCCTCCTGGGAGTAAACAGGTCGCTGTCATTGGAGTGTTATCTGAGACACGCAAACGGGCCCTTTGATTATAAGGTTCTCGATAAGAGACGGGCTCCAGTGAGAAAAGCCTAGGGCGTGACTCCTGGTGTGCCTGACATGCTGGCAACTCTGGTGTGTGGGGGGGCAGGGCTCGCATGCGATGTTTGATATGCTAATCCCACCACATGGACGCGACGGAGCTTCTCTGGTCTGATGGGACCTCACCGTCATGAGCTCCAGCAACAAAGGGTCCTGTCAGATATGTCTGCAGAGTGCCCCCTTCCCTCCCCACAAACACCTCACCAGGACAGGCTAGGCTGGATCAAAGCGGGGGATTTTAACATGAGTGGCATCGCATCTAAAAACAACCAGCAAGCTGGGCCTCTTTGTGCAACACTGCAATACATTCAGATAAAACCAGATACACAGATGCAGACTAACACTACAACAGAAACCAAAGAAAATATTTCTCTCCACATTTTGGTGTGTGCATAAAAGCTAAATTGAACTTGGAAGAAAGGAGCCCCCCCGGGTCACGAGTGGTACACACCCTGGACAGAAGGGCGGCAGCTCTAGAAGTAGCTCACTGGGTGGGCAGTGTACACGTCTGTCAGCTGTTGTGTCTGGCTAACATTACCACATGGCTGACTCACCAATCTCCATTTTCAGCCACGATACCCAATAAATTTTAACTGAAACTTTGTTTCCTTACAGACCACTTAGCGTTATTTTCATTTCCTCGCTGATTGGTTCAATGCAAACGATCTTCTTCAATTATGAAAAGAAACAGCGCCTAAATTCTACAAGGCTCTTTTTAAGCACTAAGCATTGTTTGAAATTTAAAATGTCATCATATCAAAAATGCAACAAAGACAAAGAAATGTTTTGATACAAACAGTGCTAATTTACATAACAGATAACATGGGCAGTAAGAGTAAGATGAGTAACCGGGAGTATCCCCCACCCCTCTTATCGGCCATTAGATGGCGCTAAAACTCTGAGAGAGAGCCGCCTGAGCGACGGGGAGAGAGCAGCCCTCTGATGTGTTGTGACCTTGGTGCTCCGCGTGTCCCGGCAGCAGTCACGGGGAGCATTAACATTAAACTTTAATATGTGCAGTGCAGCAGGTTGTAGATATGGAGCGTAATACCTCCGGCTCATGAACCTCCATGATTTAACCCCCCGTGTGCCAGAGCCGCCTGTTCTCTGAAACTCCCTATACACCGCGTTCACCGGGCTCTTTGCTGCGGTCTTAATCACTCAGGGTTCTCTGCTGAGGAAATCAAAGGGCCGAGAGATTAATTATGCATCCAGCGAAATGATTTGGGACCACGTGGACCGTACCGTTTCCTGTCGGTGCCTTTTGGCAAGGTTTTAATCAATGGAGGAAATAATATGTACCGGATTGCCACAGTTCAAAATAAACTAATGAGCAGATTGTGTTTTTTATAGGAGGAGGTTGATTACATTTCCTCACAGAAAATGCCCCCAATAAACTGTGGCAAAATTGTCATCTCGCTCCTGTTGACCCTGTCTGTAATTACAAGGTTAAAAAAAGACCAACTGCCTCCTTTATGAAAAACATCGCAGTATGAGGAAGTGAGAATCGCTCACCAAGTAGTCTTTTCTTTTTCCTCAACAGGCAACAATGGAGGTTAAGCACTCAGGCTCCTCCATGAGGGATATGAGTGAGGGGTTACCGTGTGGGCCACACATATTGCCAGGAGATGTGCACTGGTGTAGGTATAGGGTCTGACTGAAGGTGGTGCGGAGTATTGGTAGGAACTGACCTGGATACTGGGATAGAATTGGTACTGTTGGGGGGTAGAAGGAAACTGGACATTGATTTGATAAAAGCAAAAAAGCAACAGATCATAACAGAAGCAGCACTGGAATCCAAACAGTGGGTGATGGTCCCAGGTCGCTCCTCGGATTCCAGAGCCAGAGAGTTGCAGCACACACATGTTTGTGACCACGTTTTTCCCCAAAGATGTCAGGGACCCACGTTTTAGCTCAATGCTTCCAGGCCCCACACAGCCTCACCTGGATCCCAGGCGTGGTGGCTTTGAAGAATGAGAGATGCTTTCACTGTTCCATTAGATAAGATAGCCTACTAATGGCTACATTTATTGTGAGGCTTCACAAATTAACAATGGATACAGCAACACGGAACAAAACAAGACAGCAGAAACCCAATGAGAAAAGTCTTGGAGAAGATGTATGTTCTGGAACATTGATGAATGGGTTAACATGAGGGCACCGAGGCAGCGGGAGCTGTCACAACGATTTCCTTAATGGCTGCTGTGAGCACGCTCTGTTTCCCCGTACCCAGGCGGCTGGTGAAGGGGGGGGGGGCTTTTACCTGTGGGATATCCAGGAGGTCTATCTAATTGATGTAAACAAACGGTACAAAAGCATCTCCCCAAATATGTTTTTAAAAATCAAACCGAGGTGAGCTAAAACAGTTAGCAATGTGAACAGTGGGCAGTGGGGCTTCAACATTTCATTTAGTGTAAATATTAAAGAGCACACGCTTGTCAAATGTTGACTTAAATCCTCTTACCTGTTCTTATGACGTGAACAGACAGGGACATTATAGTGGGCGTTTAAAAAAAGGAAAAAAAAAAAATCTAACAGTGTTGTATCCACCTCTCTGTATCAGTGTGTTTCATACAAACAGAGCTTCACTTTTGGCAGGTCCCTAGAGTGGACTAATTACTGTCAGGAGGCCGACACCGTGCTGAAGTACTTGCTGTACGTACTCTTAACAAGCATGACACGGACATTAAAAAAGAAAATGAAAGAACCAGCACTGCAACAAGAAAATACATCAAACTGTTAAAAACAATGCATACATGTACAGTGAAAATGCATACATGTTGTTTAAGCACAAAAATATGCTTATGTTAACTTACTACACACCTTAAAATAAACCACTGGCTCGTACTTTTAAAAACAGGGTTAATTTGTTTTGCTGTCAAGGTCTACACACAAAGTACAGATTAACACAAACTGTAGGTGCTCCTGATCTTTTCTCCTGTCATAAATGTCCACATGGACTGAACGGGTTGCAGGTACAAAAGTCAAGGTGAACATGCAGACCCCATCCCGTCCTAGCAGAGTTTACGGTTTGTTTTGACTTATGATGTTAAACTGGCTCTTCTCATTGTAAGGTAATGACCTTAACACTATTTAGAGAGACCGGAAGTCGTTATACGGAGACAGACCTTCCCGTTTTTGGCTCATCTAAGCATCTGAAATGTTGTTTAAGATGAGGGGGTGGTGTCAGGAAATAAAAGAGGTGAGTATGAAATTTAAAAAACTTCACTGTAAAAAGATTTAGACATTTACTGCCTAGTTACTGGTGGAAATGGACAGTGGTTTACAGAAAAAGAAAACAGACATAAAACACTTAAAATGCCCATGTCATGTTCTGTCAAAGCTACAGAAAGATTCTTCAGCTGACACAGTGAGCGGCGGATTCAGACCTCTGATAAGCAACAGCCTGTTGTTACGACAACCGGTCTCACGTGTAACAGTAAGGGAGCAGCTGAGGGTGTGTGTCTTCACAGCTCAGGGGCCTGGAAGGTATGGAAAACAGTGATTGTCCAATGGGCCCCGTTTGCGCAGAAGACTTACAGGAACCATGACACTCTTCCTATTAAGACTTCAGTATCCTTTGAATTTAGTTATTTTTGTAGTACCCAGTTGTGAAATGCATTCTCAGAAAAACTCCTCAGAAAGCCGTTCAAACTGGTTCATTTTCAGCGTCAACCTCAAGGGTGTATAAATTAGGCAAGAAAACCAGCACTGTGGCTCCCTGTCCCATACAGGGTGGTGTGCCACTATGTGTGGCCGAAACACTGCGCTGTTATGCCACCTCTAATCAAACCCCTGCCGTTCCAAGGCTCCGAACAATCCTGTTACTCAAAAGCAAAAAACCCATGTCGTTCCCCTGCCCAGCCCCGGGGTGAACGCCTGGCTGATGACATCATACGCCTTTACTGGCAGCGTTCCGAGTAGGAAAGGTGTCACGCGCCATCTGCTTTCGCTGCTGGAGTGGGTATCGGGGCAGTTAGGGAGTCACCACTGCCCTGCTGCCAAGCCCTGGTGCTTAGCCCTTACCCTCACCCAAGACAGCAGTTAGCCTCTAGAGCCAGAGTGCCATAATTAAACAGCACGAGACAGACCAGAAAACGCTCCGCACCTACGCTGCACATGCAAGCATGTAGGGTAGTATTAGTATTGTGTCTCTTTTTTCCCCCCACTGTCGCCCGACTGAAGATGGAACTCAACACACTTGGGTTGTGGACAGAATTTTACAGAGCTGAGAGACAGCTCACTGTCACCTCACTGTCAGCCTGCCGTCATCTGAGCCAAGCACAGCCCATGCCGGGAAGGGATGGTCTGTCTTGGCTGTCACATACATGTGATTTCCCCGGCTCACACCTCTTAACTACACTGCTACACTCGGTTATGGCTGGGATTTAGATTTGCATACCTATCTTTTCATGTTTACCTCCACCCTGGAGGTTTGAGAACATAAGGTCTCCAACAAAAAAGAAGCCAAAATTTGAGAAAAATAATGTTAATATGCAGCTTTTTCCCCACCTCAACATATTGGTTTATTTGTATAAACCTAACATGCGGCTGATAAAGCTCGTTTCGGATTGTTTTTGGTGTAACTTCGGCATCACAGAAGCTGGCAGAGATGTTGCGCTTTCAGAGAGACGGCTTGCAAAAACAGCCTGGCTCACGTACGGGATTAATTTCACACCAGAGACCGAGCCACTCTTTGGACGGATGCTGAGATTCTCACACTTGCTGGCCGTTTACGTTCAGAAACCCAGTCAGCTCCATTCATGTCCTCTCCGCTGGCACCGCTGGGCCCAGTGAAATCTCCCTCTCCATTACCAAAAGCCGCCGTGACTTCTCTTGTTTGTGTTTACTTAGCGAACACTGCTAAACGTCTGGGCTTATTTGTATTGCAAACTTGCCGGCCTGGGCAAGCGGAAAGTGCCTTTGGAAAGCACAGAACAGAAACGAAACAGAAATACTGGGAACAAGCATGCACAAGAAGTCGTGTGTGGCTGTAACTGTCGTGAGGTACAAAGCCAAGAAATAAAAAAGCAGCCTGGTGTTCATATCTTCTGACACTTAACTATTTTACAGGAGGTGACTGCAATCCATCGAGTTCACCACTTCGCTTAAGAGAAAAAGTGATTTTATAACCTTCAGTCTTTTAACCATTAAAAGCGTTTTTACAGCCTTTTAAACTTTTAATCTTTTACTCACAAACTCTACACCATCTTCTTCCATATATATAAATTTGTTGTCTCTTTTTATAAATGAGCACTATGCTTCTTCTGAGCTGTCATTACGTCTAAATATTTCATGGAAAATCAACCCCACTCAACAATGTTTATGGTAAAAACATACCGACATACTTCTGCTGTAAGTACATTGGTGGAAAGTCCGTACCTCTCACTACAAAAGAAAAAACAACTGTCACCTGCTGACAATTCTGCTAATCACGCATATGTTCTTAGATTGTTGGCAGGGAGAAGTACTGTCAGCTGGCAAGAAAGCAGGCTGTTAGGCAAAAGATGGGATTGACAATTGCATATCTTTCTATTTAGACAGAGATCTGATTAAGATATGATTGTCTTGCTTTCTTTTCTCTACATGAGCCCTGGGCAGAAAGACGAGTTTGGTGTATTGTGCAAACCAGTGGAAGCACAGTAATGTGCTAATGTGGCTAACGGTCACCAGCAGAGTCTACTGCCCTTGCCTGTACCTTGAGAACAACACACCTAATGGGGGGGGGGGCCCCCCCCCCCCCCCCGGGGGAGGAAAAGGAACCAGAAGCAGAAGGGACAGAGGTAGAGGGTGAAAAGGGAGGGGAAGGAGAGGGGATGAAACTG
>JABJVR010023509.1:0-37621 GCA_025773905.1 Chitala chitala
AATTAATAAATAAAATGCAGTAGCTTATCAAAAATCCAGCTCACAGTATTTCTCCCATTCCTAGTGACCGTTTAATGCAGTGATACAGACGCGTCTCCCAGCTTGAATCTCAGCACATCCAGGTGTGGTCTTGTGCAAGACACTCAGTGCTAGCTCTCTGGCCACCGCACGTCGCTGCCCACTGCTCCCCCAGGGGATGGCTTAAATGCAGAGAAACTATTTCCCCATGGGACTAATTAAGTGCTATAAAAAAATAAAAAAAAATTGTTCACTAAAAAGTCTGTGACAAAATGGGTGGGGGGAAAAAAGAAAAAAAAAAAAAAAACCATTCTATTTATTGTAGCATTCCATTATTTATTGAGTCTACACACCCTGAATGAATGAATGAGCAGTATAAAACGCTAAATATTTTTGTTACAGTTTCATTACAGCAATAGGAAAATGACTGTTTGGAATTGTTCACAGTCACCAATCTAGGGGCACACATGTCCCAACTGTGCTTTAATGTGATGTCAATGCTTTGATTTAACTGTGCTGTAAAGTCAACTCCAAGATAGGTAACTAGTAAAGGGTGGGTGCCTACTCAAATTCCTATACTTGCTGCAATAATTTCAGCGTTTGGAGACATGACTCAAATTCTGGTAGGAACAAAAACTTATTCAGCACCAGTTATTTCCATTAAATTTGTTTTTCCAGTGTTATTATGAGCCCATAACAAACAAACTGAAAAGAAGAAAAAAAATAAAATTCAGAACATTCATGCCGAAATTCAAATGCAATACCACATTTCTGGTTTTCCATGTGGAACGATTTGCCAAAAGGTAGTCAGTCCTTGCATGGGCATTTTGCATTTTCCACAACTCCAACAGCTTTCAAGGTGTGCGTGACCCTCTCAAGATACAATTCTAACTGCAAACCAAATGTATATATAATTTATCTCCCTGTATGTCTTAGTTGTTCAAATATATCTCCATACACACATACTCAATGATTCCACTTTAAACAATTCTGGAAGATACACAGGTCTAGCACTAAGCTAAATACCACACTCACTACAGACATGCTACTGGTAGCAACAGTTTCATCAAAAATTGGCAAGTGATTTTACAGACAAATTTAAGACAAAAACCATTCATCATTATGGTGAAGAAAACGTGTACTCTTCACAAATGAAAAAACACAAAATCACAAAACCAAACAGGAACACCCCCAAATACAATTAATATACATAACTCAAACATGCTGAAAATGAGAAAGCAGACAAGTGCACACACATACATACACACACCCCTTTGTGTGGGATCCAAATACCTTCAGGTGTACCCAGCAACTCAGTTGCCATAGTATCAGCAGTTACTGTCCATGCACATCACATGATGTCTGCGCCAACAGCCAATAGGGTTATTGTTTGATGATTCCTGCCATGTGTTCAACCTGGGCTGAAATGTAACAACACAGCGAGCCTTCAATTACATGTCCAATAAGACGGTTCAGAACAGTAAACTAGCCCAGTATCACTGTGACAATGTCAGTAAACGTAAAACGCAAAAACCGCACCCGTTTTACTGCATAGGCACACATGCGGGAGTGCACATGCACGCGCACACACACGCACGCACGCTACTGTCGCACAAACACTTATGGCTATTGAGGGGTCTGGGCGAGCTTCCTGAGGAAATGCACAGAACTGAAAGAAAGGGTTACTGTGGTCATGGCTACGGAAGCCTGGTGACACTCTGCTTGACCCTGTTCTCCCCACACTGGTCCCCAAGAAGCTCCTCCATTGATGAGACAGGCCAGGACATTCGGGACAAACTTGGCCTGTGGCCAAAGACAGGTCCTTTTCACTGATCAGCTACCCAAAGTAGAACAGCCTTCTACTTTACATCTGGTTGGGTGTCATGCGATTGCGAGCCCAGATGCATGATGAAGTACAAACTCTAAGGGCAAAGGAAACAATGCACTTACATATAGGATCCACGGTATGCAAGCCAATCCTATGCGACCCAAAAACAAATCGCGAAGCTCCTGGCAAGACTGCCTAGTCTTCAGCACAGCCTGTAGAGGACCTGGATTATAAACTTCTGCCGACACAGTTAGAACTAAAACAAAGACTAACAAGGTCCCTTCTCTGAGCGTGTGGCTGAAATAGTTCAGGCAGTAGGATAAACTAGGAATGTAAATGGAGAAGTGCTGACCTACATAAGCAGGTTGCTGATCCCACCCAGCTCAGGTTGATGGGTGTGGGCTGAAGGCACACACTTGAAGGAAATAAAAAAAAAAAAAAAAAGTCATGACAGAGAGAGGAGGAGAACCTCAGGTGGGAGGGCAGTGCAGGAAGGTGTGGGGCCGGCAAGTCTGACGTTCTACAAACACGTGTAATCACCCCACCCCACACACACACACCTACTACTACTTAGAGCAGCAAAACAGGCCAGGTGAGCAGTCTTGTTGAATGGAAGAGTTACTTATACTGACGCTCATGAGCAAGCCAGAGCTAGCTGATGTGCACTGGAAATACAAGTGGAAGCCCTTAAATATATGTGAGATGAACAGCAGGTCTCTGGTAGAAAGACAAAGGAAATTCAATCACATCACACACCAATCGGTAAGACAAGAAAATGGGACAAGAACTACAACTATCTCTTTAGCAGTAGCTACTCCCAACTCCCATACTGCATACAGAGAGCTCTTTTCAGTGATGTAAATCACAATAATGATGCTACCAACACCCTAAAGGAGCAGTACTGCACACTACACTTGACAAACTGCACTTTGCATAAGCCCAGAGTCGCCAGTTGAACAACAAAGTCAGGAAAACATTAAAGACCTATATTTTATTCAAAGTTATGCATGTGAACTTTTAAACCTGCTGACCAAACTAATCTGGAATAATTTATTTTGTGGTGACATGGGGAAAAAGGAGATGATTTTACAAGTCTTAATGCAAATATACAGAAGGTCAATGTACATACCTCCATACTTTATATTAAACCTATGACTACAGCGAAATGTACATTGACCACTGACATTCAATTTGGACAGGTTTTCCCATCTCACAACAACAGATATTTAATATTACAAAAGGCATTAATTTACAAGTATAAGAAGAAACAACAAAGACACTTCACATCTGCAAGATTTTTAAAAGGCAAAATTTAGGATTGCCTGCTAAAGAAAAGCCCCTGAAACTTGCATCCAAACAAGACCTATATCCATAAGAATCTCAGTCAAATGACAGAATTTTATTTGTATTTGTTTATTGTCTACTATTTACGGTAATTACACTCTACAGTCACACGAAACACACTACCTAAAACATATACACTTTTCTAAAAACTTAGCACTTGCATTTAAAAATCCGCTTCCTCTTTGCAATGCAATTTACTGAACACGAAACACAAACACTTATACGTTGCCTTATAATTTAATTTTATAGGAATATTAAGCGTACGATTGGGAAAAAAAAACAGCCCTACCAAACTCAGATGCTATTTTAAAAAAAGCACGAACGGCCCACGGATGCGCAGCACACATGGGTCCTAAGACTAGTGTCACAGCTTCGGGTGTGCTGAACATAGGGGCTGCAACAGACGGCCAAAGAAGCCCTTAGCTCCCACAATCTCTAACCAGATAAGAGGGTTTCCAGCAAAGAATTTAAATTTTATCAAGGCAGCCCGCCGGGATCACAGGTAGACGACTACAAAACTTAAGATTTCTACCGTTTCCCAAACCCACCCCCAGATGCGTCTAAGGATACATTGTTTCCTAAACGTGCAATAGACCAGCAGAGACTTCACGCAGCCAGAAAGCCCACATGAGACCAATGGGTCTGATCTGCGGCACTGCAGCACATGGTCAGGCTTCTGAAACCACAGCACAACTTCTCACCTCCTCCTGCTATTGTCCTCACTATATGCTTATGTTAATCAGCTGGAAAATACTGATACCCCACACACCCCGGTGAATTTTTTCGCATACGTACTGCTAATTTAGATAACCTGCGGTAATGTAAAAAACGTGTTAAAATAATAAAAGACTAATAACGTTCCAGCGTTGTGGATTTTAGATTTTAGAGATAAAATGTTTAACTAGCATCAACACACCTAAAACCGCAACAAAGTCTGTTCCTCCACTTACTACGTGAAAACACACAGAACCGATAGGAAATTTATTATGCTTCCCACTTTAAATTTTGTTTTTACTGTCACTCGTCAAAACAGACGACCATGAAAATAAAAACACTGCGATTGCACATAGTGTTTAAATTTCTACGTGAAACAGGAAAAAAGTCGAGCCCCAAACAATTTTGCAGCGGAAAAAAGACACGTGTGGACCCAAACATTATAAATACTACCGCATGCGGTTTCAGCAGTGACTGGAAACCTCCATTATCCAGAACAACGCGTTTAGCCAACTAGAACTTGTTTTTTAAAATAATGAAATTAAAAATGTATTGTAGCCAGCAACTTGAAGCGGAGTAAGGTTGGTGCTGGCAAAGTAAAGGTATATGCAGCGCAGTATCCTATTTCTTAAATACTGTTTCGACAACTCTCATTCATGACATGCGGAAAATAGCAAGAAACCATGAAACCACATACCATTCACGGGTTTTCTGGCAACATTTCTCCCAACCGGCAGATTTCCTTGTAAACAATTGGCGCAAAATAAAATACTTTAAAAATTGCTTGTACTTTACGTATACACAAATGTATCGAGGCTAACTACCCTGGATACTGAAAGCCGTGATTTACATGTACAACCAACTACCAGTAATCAACAGCGTAAGAGACAATAAGCCTTCTTTTCAGAAACAGGAGTGAAAGGCTTCAGTTACCTTCCTGTTACCCCTCCCCCAACTATCCCAAACTTACCAGCATCCCCATCACATCTGTCCATAGTTTGGAGAAACTGTCAGACACGTTGTCCGTCGAGGTCTCTGGGATGGAGCAAGCCTGATTACCCTCCATTTTTTCGGGTTTTATCGTCCTTCTTAACTCAGTATTTATGCAGTCGTATTGTAAACAATCTATGCAGATATTTTAATGCAAAAATTCCACATGAAAAACCAACTTGTCACATCTTAAGTTTTTTTCCATTCCTTTTCAAGTATAATAAAGAATTAAGCTTTGATGAGGCTCGGAAATGTTTACTGAGGAGCCCCTCTGTATAAAAGGGGAAAAAAAACTCTTAAAATTATGCACGGTCCATTTCTTAAAACGTTTCTTTTAAGAGAGTAGAATAACAGGACATGTCAAAGTGCGAGAAACCCGAGTTGACATTCAGTCCGAAAAGTTGACTGGAGGAATTGTGCGCATCACGCAGTGTTCTCTGGCCTGAACCAAAACCTAACTGAGGGGAGTGAAACGATGACCAAGACAAACACACACCCTGTTTGAAAGAAACAAACTTTAACATTAAAAGAAATCTAAGATTCTATTTCACCTCGAATCAAATTAAGAGACTCAGAACAAAATAACAACAATATAACACGAACTGCAATATATGTGTGTGTGTGACTAGCGGATTTTTGTTTACTTTCTCAACTCCTTCCACTAAAACGCCGCCCCCCCTCACATGACCCAACTTCGCTCCGAGCAAAAAAACAGACCTTGCAACAGACGTAGTCTGGTTTACTTTACTTGGAAGATATTCGTTTATGAGAAATCCTTATGCAATAATTAATTAACGTGACTGCTCCAAATAATAGCT
The DNA here is from genome assembly GCA_025773905.1 of Chitala chitala. NCBI lineage: Eukaryota > Metazoa > Chordata > Actinopteri > Osteoglossiformes > Notopteridae > Chitala > Chitala chitala. The sequence goes on from JABJVR010023509.1 coordinate 5,713, forward strand.
TGCAAAACGTAATATCAATAACATGTCATCGCGTAAACAACAAATTTAAAATGCTTAGACGTATACGTCAGATATATACATACTGAATTCGTGGGAAGTACGAGGTAACTTATAAATGGAAAAACTGGTATCCCACCCCATAACATTATCCATCATTTTCTCTGCAAAATAATTGCCATATCTTATAAAAAGAATGAAAGTATTAATGTTAGTACTGTCTATGTTCAATGAGTGCTTCTTACAACGCAGTTAACTAATAAACTTTGATATGTTGTATGTGCTTTTTACCTTAAATGCAGCGGTTGTGTGATCATAGAGCTGAGACGAAACCCAAATAGTCTTACAGTTTTACACCTTAGATCATCAAAAAGGAAAATGTTAGATCACTCACATTGATACATAATTTGCAAGTTTTGGTTCCGTTTTACAATTTGACGGAAAGTGAAGTAGATGTTTACAACGCTAGCGAAAATCGTTTAAACTAAAAAAAAATAAAATAAAATAATAAGGGGAAAAAAACACAATAAGTTGCTTGTTTGGGAAAGTGCCGCAAACAGCATGACTTTTAACGATGACACATCGCACACGGACCCGTCACGTGGGGGTTGAATAGCTGAAAACTGCAAGGCAACATTATCGTTGTACAGTATATGGAACTAATATCGGAGATGTAAACAAAGAGTACTGGACAACTTTGAACATAATGCAGTTAACGGAAACTATGTCTCCCTCATCCCGTATTAAAATAGACTAGCTTTGTCCAATAACACCTCAATGCCCCTGCAGTCATCAACCCAGAATTTAGAAATCCTATTTAACAAATTAATCGCACATCCGAACGTACTGCATAATAGCTTGAGATTCTACGCAACACTAAAAATGTGTTTTTCAGCCCCCGCTAATGGTCAGTCTTGCATGTTGGTGTGCTGTTACCCTCTGTTCAGTGCTATTAATATCAATTAGAAGGCGCTTAAAAATTACACTTAGCTTCGAGTTTCACGTGCTAGTCGATTTTCAAAGTTGATTATGCACAGTATGTAAGAAGAGTAATACTTAAAAAGTTTGAAGAGCAGAACCATTAAAACAAACCATACTTTAAAAATCAGGTTCAATAGTTAAATGGCTCAAACTCTGTTATTCAATTCAAGTTTGGAATACAAGATGGCAGTTGCTAGAGAAACCAGTTTTACATATCTGACAAAGCTACTAACCATGAGACTGATAGGATAACGCCTGCAAAACAGCTGGTGACTAAAAACAAATGAAGTCATCAACTGGTGGCCAGCTGCAAGCTACTAACCAAAGTAGCTCCAAAATCATCAAACACACTCAACAGATACTACGGGTGTACACACAACCACATTGTGGTGACATTCAACGATGCCTCCTGGCTCAATCGATTTAAGCAGTGCCATTGCAATAAAAAAAAAAAAACTCAAAAGTGTCCCCTGTATTGGTGCCCAGCACACATTCGCTGGAAACAGTTAGCGGTGAGTAGGAACAGCTGCAGCCATGTAACACTTGCCAAAGCAAGCCAGAGTGAGGAAGCAGCAGACCAGAGAAGGAGCCAAGGCCTGTCCTGCAGCCCAGGGACAACCTATCTACGCCAGAGGAAGCACCCAAGACCTACCTGCACTGGAGCAGACAGGAAAGATATTCAAAGTGACAGTCTTCACTTTGGTTAAGTGTCGAATACACAATTCAATTCAGGCTTCAGCTCGGTGTAGAAATGTACTAACAGGAGCAGAAGCAGTGCATTTGTGTAAAACGGCTACTGCTCCTCTAATGTACAACCGTGTCTGGACGCTGCGGGCCAAAGGTTTGCTCTGATTGGTTGAAATAGCTATACACAGGGTGCTGTTTGCAAAGTAAACACACAAAACACTCCAGAGCAATCCAGCGTTCTCACCTCAAACAGGGTCACATTTAAGTACCATGTTTGTCCTTCAGCCTGATGCTCTACCTGCAACTTTACACAGGATGATTTTCTTGGTGTCAACGGAACAAGCCAACTGCTGCCTTCACAGGAAGTATATGAAAAGAAAAGTAATGAGTTTGTGCAATGCTACTTTATTGCTCTTGTTGTTTTCATCCAAGGACACTTCTCTTGTAGAATGAACATTAACACATCCTGATTTATCCACTTTGAATTTCACTCACCCCCCCATACACACTTAACCCAACCTCTCCCTTCCTACTACAATTTCACACCTTCAGGACATAAGGCTACCTCAAACAGTGTCAAGTGTCAGCTGCCTAATGAAGAATGGAGGGGGTAACTAGCTCCAGACCCATTAAACAACCATTTCAAAGCACCAAGCAGGGGGAGGGTCAAAGCTTGTAATCACAACCGTCTCTCATCTCCAGTTTTCAAGTGTCATACTGCCAGACAGAAATAACACCTACTGTCAGAAGCCACTAGTGTACACTGCATCCTCCATTAATGGCTAACTGTTGTTTTCTTTGGATTGTATTTTTTAAGTCTATTTAATACCAGTGCAAAAACCCATGTTGACTGCAACAGAGTAATCTGAAAAAACACTCAATGCCAAAACTCAATACGCCTTCAATAAAATAATACTATCAGAAGCACGACTTGAAAAAGAAATACATTTAAAATATATCGGATTGACCTTTTTTACATTCATATGTATAAGGGAATGCTGTAAAATGCAGATTTCTGCTTATGGCCCAAGATCTGCAACCAGCCTTAGGCCACAGATCCTCAGGCACCTGCTGGATTAATGGTTGTGTTGTCTGCACCCACACACAGCGCCTCTATCTGGGAGGCATTGATATTCCGCAGCCCCGGCTGGCCAGTGGCAGCTCTGAAAGAGCCACACTTTCCCATGAGCCAGTTTGGTGGGGGTCTGGTGGTGTGCCTCGCTCCCGTCAACAGCCCCGTAACAGACAAGCTCAACAGCGGACACCAATGCCTCCCACCTGGGAAGAAGTGGTATTTTGAGGTGGGCTCCCGGTAAACCATGTCAACTAAAAGGTGCGACTTTACCCTGAAGACACGTGACTGAAAGCTTACCTCTTAGCACACCATTTGCTTTGGAGAGATCCGTCGTTGCACACAGCACTCCAGTAAAGAGTTTAAAATCACAGCCACTCCTGAATCTTGTTGATATGAAGAGCTTTAATCCACAAAATATAAAGACAGGACAAAACTCTAATGCTGTCCTTCTTACTGAGAGAACAGAGGACAGAGACAGAGGGAAAGAGAGGACGGGAGAGATAAACTGGATGGCCACGCCCACTGGCAGTGAAAGTGACCCTGAAGGTCATTGACCCAAGCCTCAAAATAATCCTTAGTGCACTGACCTCTTTCATGTGAGTGACATGGCAGGGGTGTGGCCCTATAAGAATTTATAATTTAACCTGTTTTGCTGCTTCTGAAAGTACCAAGGCTGCCTGCAATTTAAAAAGCACTTGCACACATACATTATAAAAAAGCACAGCATTTTTGACATTTTAAGGTTTTATACATTTGTTTACAATTAGCCTCAAGCCTACAAATAAATCAATGCAGATCATCTTTGATGATTCTGGCATATACTTTCCCATATTTTGTATGTGTCCTAACCTGGCGAACTCAAACAGGAAGATAAATATTGTAATTGTTTAATAAAATGCAAATTAATGGATCATATACCAACATTAACAATCGTCACTGCAATTACTATAAAAAACATTCCCCTTAAAATCCAAAATAAATCACAAGAATTGTATTATAGCCACTAGTCAGCAACTTGCACATAGTAAGGATGGCGCTGGCAAAGTAGAGATATGCTCCAATATCCCATTTCTCAAAAAACTGCTTCCACAACTTTCTCAGTAGTAGTCAATCTACTGTAAGAAGCATTTCTTTCACCAAATTTAAACTGTTTGTAGAACTGCCAGCACTTGACATCAAAGAAGACACTGTAAGACTATCTTTCTTGAATGAACCGAGCCCAAATAACGGCCCAGAGCGCCGTCCATACTGCAGCCCCATCTTCCTTTTCCAGCTGGGGCGGGAAAGGATGCAGTATGTAAACAATGTCAAATTGCTTGAGACTGACTGCTGAAAAACGGTCCCCAAACATTGATTATCGTACCTTCAGATTAGTGGATGACAGACGAAGTATTGCCAAGATGAAAAGCATCATATTTAAGGAAGTACCGAGCGTTTGCGATTCAGTTCCAGAGAAGGCATTTTGTTGTATTTTCGGTTCAAGAGGAAGCCTAATTTTAAAACTGATTTTGGACACTCTTGCTGCAATCTTAATATAATAAAGCAAAATGTTAGTCTAAACAATGGTCAGATTGCACTGCATCTTGATTGAATCAAGGCTTTGTTTACCAAAATCAAGACGTCTGCAAGTGTAAAAATCAGAGATAATTAATTTACTGAGGTCAAATATGTACATCTGTTGGTAAATACTTGCTAGTTGTTTATTGGTTTTTTAAACACAAGAACGTGTACTGCAGGAGCCGCCACCCAACCTAACTCTGCTTTAATCCAAGTACAAACTGTCACGGAGTATTAGGACTGTGTTGTGATCAGTCTGGTAGTGTTTCTATATCATATATTTATTTTACACATAGCCCTCACTTCTTTTGTTAATAGGGAAAGCCCAAACCATAAAATTTCTCCCAGTTTAGCCAGCCGGTGGTGTTCACTGTTGCTTGATCAGTGCTCCGAAGCTCAAAGTGTGCACAGTGAAATTAAAAACAGTTCACTGATATGAATCAAACGTCCCAATCAATGATTCAGACTATCCTGTTTAAGATATTTTTCTGGTGTAGGAGAGTATAAAGGACTGCAGACAGGTGCAAATAACCGAGAGACAATCAGTGTGACTCTGAAGCCAACGAGGAGACCAGCTGCGCTGCTTTTGCAGCTTGCCAGGGCATGTGAATCCTAATCAGATCACTGACCAACTAAATGTCTGCTCCAGTCTTTGAAAACCACTTCCCGGTCAGTCAAGAGTCAAGTCACTATTGCATTATATGAACTGTGGTGAAGTACACTGCAGTATATTATAAAGACACCACTAGGACTGTTACAACTACATGGAATTTACTTTATTAATCCCAGAAGGAAATTACTTCTCTCTATTTAACCCATCCCCTGACAAGCACCTCGGGAGCTAGTGTTTGAGTGTTTTCCTCAAGGACAGACCTGGCTGGACTAGGATTCAAACCAGGAGACTTCTGCCATTTAGCCTGATAGTCTACCCATTGAACCACCGGGCTGTAATAAATAATAATTTTTTTTTTTTTTGCTGTTTCTTTTTTGTGTTTGCGTGTGTTTATTTGTTTATCATCTGGCTAAGTACTAATCGGTCTACACAAATATAGAATAAACGTTTACCGCATAAAGGGTGGGTTAAAGCAACCTGAAGACGTAATACATATCACTCCTTTCTGACGCACACTACACTTTCCAACGACTCCCTCTGCTGGTAGACCTCAGAACGACGCTTGCCAGCATTAAAACGACAGGACAACAGTATCCTTTTTCGTAAGTTTGGCCAACTTTAAGAACCGAACTTGAAACCTGGAACACCAAGAATTGGAACGCATTGAGGGCTAAGGCAACATAGTGGTTAAGAACTTGGAAATGAGGTCAAAAGATTGCCACTTTATACTTAAAGGAATTACTGCATAAAGCATAAAATGGCAAGCTGTTTAAGTCGCGTGTCCGCTTAGCAAGTTAACAATGTAATTGCACAATTCCAGTGTGTTTCTTTCACGCATGAATAATGGAATCCTTATTGCAATAAGTGTACAATCAATAAAAAATGTATACGTGCCTAACTGAACTTCGAGCAGAATGTCGCTTATTGGCGACTGATATTGTGAAGAAAAAAAAACGGACTGTCAGGGTTATAGAGAACATCCCTAAACATAACATACAGAATTAAGAAGGTTCAAAATGCTGCAGCATAAAACTGTGGGAGGGGGCGTTTTTATTGCTTCAGAGTTTCTGTAACCTTTGTGTTTGTTAGCCTGCCATACTGGCTGCACTTTGTAACAGATCCACTGTCTGTATACAAAGGGACAGGACAGACTAGCCCCACAGACCCAAAAAGTAAATGGTTTATGTTAACTGCTACATGCCTCCCTTAGCTTCTTCCCCCAATGTCTGTTTGTTTGCCACATTCGCATTCCTTGTTCACCAGAACCACCTGTGGGCTCAAGCCTTATATTGTCAGTGCTGTGGCACCATCAAAAAAACTCTGAACAGAGAAAGGTCATATACTTGCTATATGAGACATATAAAGCAAGTCCATGAACCTTCATTGAAGGCAATGCCTTAGCCCTGGGCTTTGCAGCCCGTTACATCAGTCTATTACAGCAAACAGTCTCTCGAGTGAATATGCACAATTAGTAATTGTAAAGTCAGGCCATGTTGTCATAGAAACCAAAAATACAAAAAAGTCATTTTGCATACTTGGCTCTGGTAGAACCACAACATAACCAATATGGGTAAGAGGGTACGTGTACAAGGAGAAACAAAATGACGACATGACAAGACACAAACTAATTGCTCTGTTGAATGAAAATAATAGCTGGAAACCACAAAAAAAAATGCACACCACACAAACCTGTACAATATATACATTCGAATACACTGAAAACAGACCACAGACTTTGCTGTGTAGGGTGTGTCACTTGACAAGGGCTGGTATGGCTGCGGTTGAACAATGTGACCTTGGGTATCTTTTCTGCATGTTACCTCTGCAGTTGTGCTTTTTCAGTCTGTCTAAACCAACACTTTCCTGATGCAGCAGTAACAGCTCTCTACTGTATGTGATAAATAAGATTTACTCGGTGGAAGCTACCAGATACATGGGTTTGCATTTTTTCTTGTATACAGACCCTGTAATATTAGGTTAAGTGGCAAGAGGCCACATGCTGTGCGGTCTCCCTTGCTGTAATTACTGGCCTTAGCTGTGGTGGAATTGTGTATATATATCTTTAGAAGTCGAGAAAAGGCCCTGGCCTGCTTCCTCGAAGACCTTAATTTGCTTTGTCTGCAAAACGGCGCCCATGCATCGTCGCCACTCATCTGCTGCAGCAAGACTGCGTGTTCGCTTGTTTGGCTGAGAGAGAACTCTACTGTCCGTGGCAAAAAATGTTCGTGGGCAACGCATCCCAAGGTGATGCGTTTAGGAAATAATGTGTGAATGTTCTCCACTTCCTTCCAGATGTCTAAGGCAGAGAGATGTGCTTATGACTATTCATGCAGCTTTTGTTTGTGTATTTGAGATGCACCATATGGCGTTGCCTAGTGCTGCTGTGATGAACCTCAAACGCCCTTCAGAAGCCTTTTCTGGGCTCGTTGCACGAGTCAACAGGAGTGGCGTGGCTGGAAGTTCTGCTCCTTTTGCGAACATGGATCTTTGATCTTTTTGTGAAGTTATGCCTCTGCATTGCATTTGAAGCAATGCAAAGGCATAACTTCATAAAAAGATCAAAGATCCAGACTTACGTTAGGCATCTGTGTGCCTGTTTGCTTAGGCCTGGTGCTAAATTGCAATGCACTGGGCTGCATCTTCCTTTATCAGTCAGCATTGTGCTGTGTCGCGGTATAATTCAGTTGAATGATGATTGCCCCATTATTGGGTCACTCCAGACAAGCAAATAAAACGTTGGTACTCATGGGACAGTCAAACCACCAACACAACTCTAATGTCTCCAAAGCAGTTAGAGGTGGAATGGGGGAGTACACATCTAGTGACGGTAGCAAAACTGGATGTGACCGTGCGTGCTGAAAGGCAGCCATGAGTTGACCACTGTTTTGCTCATCCGCAAGTGTCCAATTATACTGAGCTGGTTCCTGCTTACTAAAGCAAAATCTGACTCTAGAGTTTTCAGTCATAACCACAGTCCCCAAACATTGACAAAAAAAAAAAGAACGTTAATATTTGCATTTTCAAAAGCAGGCTTGTAACACTCAGCGGGCTCTCCGGCGAGGCTGACTGAAGGCAGCGATTTACAGGATTACGATCGAATGTGTAATCCACTGTTGCTGGCCAATTCCCAAAATGCCTTTGGGTAGCAAACGGGATGAGCGTGTAGGCAGGCGTCTGTGAGCTATGTCTGCACCAGCGTTTGCGGTGTCCTTGGTAAAGGAGGCCACTTCCTCCGCTGCTTTCGGGGGCTACAGAGAGAGGGGAGCGGTGAGACGGTGAGCTCATGTCATTGGTGGTGGCAATGCTCAGGCAGCTGGCCAGCTAGGGTGCAGACCGTTTCTGAGGAAAACCAAAAACACGGGGAACATTCTACAGTGAGGCAGTCATGTTACGTTATGCTGAGTTGGTTCCCTGTAATGAGGTTTGTTTGCCTGCTAAGTAAACAAAACGTCCCTTTGCCTCCACTGTGTGATGGGGGGGGGGGGCAGCCAAGCTCGTCTCAAGCTGCAGTCGCAATTACTCCCAAGACCACTGCTGAGAGTCAGACTTGGCCTTCTTATTGGCCTTGTTCTAACCAGTCTATACTGGACAGTCTATATCGGGGCTTATCATCGTCCAGAAAGTAAATCTGGACCCAGCTCGCACCTCCTATTAGGAACAACGTAATGAAGTTTCCTACTTTGAAAAAAAAGTGAAAAAAATGTTTTTTACTTATCAATAAATTGTTATTTTTGTAGAATATAGTCTATTTGGAGATTGTTACAGTGATCTTGGCCCAAGATTATGGCCAAACCTAATCATTTCCCTGTTTGACATCGTTGTCATTGCAACGTTGACAGCCAGTGAGCATATGATGTTTAACAGTGACAAGTGACAGAGCTCAAGGGTCGGCTAACAGGAGCCCTTTCAAAATTAGCAAATTAGCCAATGGCTAACAGGCGTTCACAGTCTGTTCTGCAGACACAAAAAAGTGAACCTTTGGCAGCTTCTGTCAACATACTTTACTTTGCCAATGTGGTGAGTATGTCACTATCCAAATGTGCAAAGGAAAGAAAAGTTGACCAAGAAAAGAATTTTCAAAGACGAGTGGACAGAGAAATATGCGTTCATTTAGCCCCCGATCTAGCACGAAGCCCTTGTGTTTGCTTTGCACAGAGACTGTTAGAGTAGTGAACACAGGAAATGTTAAGCACCACTGTGACACAAAGCAGACATTTCAAACAGCAGTATGGTGAGGACAACTTTCACAGTTAAAATCTTCCTATGAATCAACAAACTAGTTATTTGTGAGATCTTTGAGACAGTATCCATCTAGCGACCACACCTTCTGTGCCAAAGATTAGGCAGCTAATTGAGGACAGACAGTGACATTTCTCACACTAGACTGCTGTGTATTTGAGTGTTTTAAGGCACCATATAACTTTTACTTCAAAATCATTTTGATATTACAGTGTCATGTTGTGTTTTCCTTTAAGGTCAGTTTATTCATGCATCAAAGCAAAGACACTTTGCCTATTTAGTTTGTTTAGGCATGAAAATCAATCAATGAAGATTTCTCTCTTCTACTTCTACTAAAACTACACTGTGCACCTATAAACTTTAACGTTAAAAGTTGGAACTGCTTGGGTTCACAAGCAACCATTTGCAGGAAAACAGTGAAATTACTTTTACGTTAGCTTGGCATGTATTTTGAATCTTTCTGACACTTTAATGTATATTCCTTTAAAGTTAGAGTTGCTTTGGTTTAAACAACTGATTGTAGTCAAATAGTGGCATTTTTTCCACTAGACTTGAATGTATTTTATCTCAGACTACCTGAAACTTAGATCTGCGTTGCTTGGAAGTTATAAACAAGTTTATTAAAACTAATTTTCTTAACACCAATCGCTCTGGACCTTTGACCTTGAATAGAAATCAGATTTGGACTTTGAATGTTAAGCTTGAGAACCCCTGGTCTATGCAGTGATCAGAAACGGCATTTAATGATGACAGAATTAATAAGGAGAGACAAGAATTAACATCCTTATCAGCCTCCCTTTCCCCCTCATTAGGGCCACTGGGGTACACAGCTGTGAAGGATTTGGAGATGTGGGAGGATGAAATAGACCTGAGTGAGATCGAGTGAGGCATTCTGTCTACTGGCCAATGCAGCAAAATAATCAGTGTGCCAAACACATACACACACACACACACACACACACACACAGAGACTCTGACAAGCCTCTGGGGACTGAAAGGTCACCTGGTGAATTAAGGTGGGGACAAGATACTTGAAGTGCCACACATCAGGTACACTGACATACCCAGCCATGCTTCCACCAACTAACCTTCAACATCGTCACCATCATCATTACCAGCATTACTCAGCAGCATTTCTAGTCAGCTGAATCATGTTACAGCCGTGGCCAAAAATTTTGGGAATGAGACAAATGTTAATCTTCACAAAGTGAAGTGGACAAACAAAAACTCACAAATTCTGACTAACTCCAATCACTGATTATGCAAGAATGGGCTGCCATCAGTCAGGATGTGGCCCAGAAGCATGCCAGGGCAAATCACAGAGGTGTTGAAAAAGAAGGGTCAACACTGCAAATATTGACTCTTTGCAAAAACTTAATGTAATTGTCGATAAAATCCTTTGACACATGAAATGCTTGTAATTATACTTCAGTATATCATAGTAACATCTGACAAAAAGATCTAACAACACTGAAGCAGCAAACTTTGTGAAGATTAATATTTGTGTCGTTCTCAAAACTTTTGGCCACGGCTGTACAGTGTGTGTGTGTGTGTGTGTGTGTGTGTGTGTGTGTGTGTGTGTGTGTTTGTTTGCTTGTGTGGTCACAAGACCTGGCACAAGTTCCAGCTGGCCATTTATATGTACCCTCTGCCAATGAGTTTTATCTTTGGAACACTGCCTCTGACAACAAATCAACCGGACAAGTTTGAGGGGGTGTCGCCATTTTAAATAATTGTTCTTCCATTATGTTGTATATTCTCTTCAGGAAATTATATTGTGAAGCGATGATGCCGAGACACTCAGAATATAGACTGATTTTGGTTGTTTCCATGGAAACGTTACTGAAGAAGTAGCGTGTGCAGGTGTGTGATTCACTTGTTTTTGTGGAGAAAGCTGCGGGATTGCATTGTCATAAGCACACCTACTTGTGCGCTCACGTGCAAAATGGCTGAGTCCAGAACAAAAAATACAACAAGCAAGCACTGAACAGAGAGCAAGAACAATTTCACAAATCCATTGTCACAGTGAAAGACAGACAGGAAAGAAGGAAAGGAGGAGGTGTTTCCTAAGCAAGTTTTAATGGGTCACATGCTCAAATTCAGGGGGATTTTGTAAAGTACTGCTGACCTTATGTGGCACTTGCACATCTGGCTAATGAACTATTGTACCTGCCTTGTGATACCTTATTGAGCCAGCACCGGTCACACGTCACACTGCAGGTCAAACAAATGTTCTTCTACAGAACTGCTTCAGTGTACAATCAGTTATAAACGTAATTAAAACAAGTGAAAAGCTAAGAAAAAACAGGAAAAGGCAAACTGTGACGAGAGTACATTGATTCAGTTTTGCAGACCTCCGCTGGGTTGCTGTCCTTGATCCAGATCATTTTCAGTGCATATCTGCATGCCTGCAGTTTGAGCAAAGTTCCAATGTGCCTGGACATGGGAACGAGCAACGTTCTGCAGGCAGAGCTGCTGATCCAAGCCAGTCCCACCCTCACCTCACCTCACCTCACCTCCCATCTTGTTTGCGAACATGAGGCTAAAACAAGGAGCTTTAGCACAGGGCCTTCCGGAGTGTCAGAAGACCTGGGACAACAGTGCCACTTGGGGGACCTTTATAGCAGCGCAAGCACCCATGTCTTGCCCTCTACTTTCATGAGATGGTGCATTAGTTTACACTTGCTGTCATGTCAGCCACTGCATGGCATGCAGGTCTGTTCAGCTTTAGTCACCAACTGCTGCGTGCGCAGCGGCGCTCTGTGGCATTTTTGGAATCCTCCACAGGAGGGACTGATAAAAATAGGGAAGAAGAGGAACAAAAACATGCTAATGAGCCCAGCTCCTCCTTTCATCAGGGGGCCGAGGACAGAGCGGCTTCTTTGCACTTAGACGCAGACATTCCTCCCATAGATGTCAGTGAAAGAGCCTGAGTGGCCGTCGTTGAATGTTTCCATGGTTAGCAGGGCCAGTCTTAAAAAAAGAATGAACCATTCATTTGTGAAATTACAAGTCCTCAAATGAGAACCTGCACATCTCTGCTCTCCACAGGCTGTGAATGGGGAGCAGGCTGAATGCCAGATAAAAGCTTGGACATATATGGAGGGGCAGGGAGTGTGTGGGGGATGCACTTGGCCTGCTTTTTTCACAGAAAAACCTATTGTAGAAGAGTGTTATGGTTATTCACAGCACTGTGCTAGAGGGCAGGTCTTCGGCATAACCCGTCCACTAACAAGTAGCTTTTCTCTTTATCTCCCATGCCTATCTTTTTATTAATTTGCTTCAGGAGCATAAAATTCTTCACCTATGCAAGATGGTCACCTGCACTATTCAACAAGGCGTGTAGTACGGTTCATTTTCTTTGTACAGGTGTGGGATTTGACATCGCTGCTGTTGGGAAGCAACTGAAAACACGTGTGATAATGTCATAAACACGTGAGATAGTGAATAGTGCCACTGAACTCATACACGGTGAGAGTCGGTAATTGGGAATACAGAAGTATCCTGCTGTTCTCTTTAAGCACACAATCCCAGTATTACCTCTAAACTATTAAACATTACCTGCCATTTCCTCATACAAAGCTACTCACTGTGTTTAACATGTTTGTAGGTGTTACAAAAATATAAATTGTGATATTTTATACTATGCAATGCAGAGAACCTGTAAAAGGCACAACATTTGTAACTGTATTCTAGCTTCTCAAGATGCACTAACAACACACAATACAAATAACAGTAAATGCACATTTGTCATCTTTCTAGATACAGAATAATGTGCTTTATTGTAATACATGTAAAGCAGTTAAAAAGTCCCATCTACTTTGTCCAGGCAGCTCCTGCTTATCCACCAGGACCTAGCAGTGTGCACCAGGGAAGACCAACGCAGGGACAAACCACACAGATGTTTGTGTGTGTATGTCAATGACATCACCAGAAAACCACATTTCTGGTTACTGTGGACAGTAAACAGGAAAGCAAGTTCAAACCACTGGGGAGTGGGTTAGGAGGACACGAAGAACGCAATCACCTTCTGTGGCCAGGTGGCTCAATAGGTAGAACATCAGGCTGGGATGCAGATGTCTCCCAGTTTGAATCCCAGCCCAGCCACCCAGTGTGTCCTTGAGCAAGACACCCTGCGCTAGCTCATTGTAACATGCATATGAAATGTTAAGTTGCTTTGGCTAAAAGTGTCTGCTAAATGACTAATTATTATTATTCTGGCAGAATAAAGAAGACAAAGAAGCACTGCCCTTCAGAAGGTCAGATATTAGGAGTTTAGTTGGGGGGGTTGTTCCTGGCCAGGGGACAGATGTGCTCTCACAGGCGCTGCAGCACCAGGCACAAGGCCTTTAGCCTGCAGCCTGACTGATCCCTCTCAGTGTGCCGAACGGAACTGAAGAGATCACTGCTAGTAGAAGAGCAGAATGACCTGCAGAGAAGCACAACAGCAGAAGGGAACCCTGACTCCAGCCATTTTCAGCATTTCACCCAGATGATGCCTCCATCCTAACAATGTTATAATTGCTTTCATAATGTTGAAAATCCCAGTCAGAGACGTTAGGAATAAAATCATAAACATTTACTGTGGGTCTCAATTCCTCATTTAATGGTCCAGAGTGAGTGAGAGGAGAATAAGGAAAACATTGAATTGTGAACCTAAAACCCAACCCCTACCCCCACCACAACAGGCTATTCACAGCTCAGTGTACCCGGGACAGTTCCCTCAGCCGTTCAGCTTTGGAAACGAATGTGTCAAGAAAACAGACAGACTGAAATAATCAGCAAGGACTTTACAATCAATATCAGAGCACTTTATGATCAACTTTATAAAATGGCAAGATTTTGTATCTTCCCTAGGCTTACTTTTCAGTGTCAAACAATACAACTGGGGAAACCAGTTTCAGCCAGTAGGTTTCTCCTAAAACAGCCTCTGAAAATGCAATGCAGACGTTCACCGCTTACTTGCTTTTTAAAACGTGCTCCATCAGAATGACAACCTAATGATACAGCTAAGAAACTATCCCTCTCACACAAACCAGTCATTGCAAAATACGCTGCATTGAAACTATTGACTCAGAATAGCTAGGAAATAAAGACTAATTTTACGTTACTTCAGGAAATGCCACGTATTGACTTGAGTCAGAGCTATGATCAGAGATGACCTTCTGCATTAAAAAGCAGCTGTGCTTTAAACACCAAGGGCCATGTGTTTTTTGCAGGGCTGACAGTAGAGGGTGCTGGACTGATGCACAGAGAGATGTGTAGATTCATAGGACAAATTATGGCTCAACATATGTGTGATATAACGTCAGTTTACTTGAATCTGAACACTGAATACTTAAGCCTGTCTCTGCCCACAGCAGTCCATAAAATTCTGCTGCCAAGCTCACAAAACCAGTTAGCCTGAACTTAATTTACCCAGGACTGAGCTTGTAGGAGTGTTTTTTTCTAAAAGAGTCATTTGGGAGAAATGGAAGTATTTCACTAACACACAAGTTAGGATGGACAAGTCCACATAACTTGAGTGAGTGGACGTTGATGGGTGTCTCTGGACTATGACAGTCACAGCAGCGCAGGCAGTTCTGACAGAGCCCCCAGCATCCCTGCCTGTGCAATTCAGTGTTCCCACGGTGGGTCAGGGGGCTGATAAGCTCTGCAGGTGAGGGGTTTAGGACAGACTAACTGGACAGCATGCAGGGAGAACTTGGCACATAGGTCCAATAAGACAAACCTACCACAGTCAGGGTGTATTTAATTTCAAGTTCTCTGAAGGATAAAAGACTGAAGACAAGATCTGCAATGGGCTTGCTTCACAAAACCACACATAAACCAAACAGATCATTTTGAATAAGCTATAAATGTTTAGGAAATCAACAAAATTATAATCACTGGGTTTCACACAATGGCTCTATTTCCATATTTTTAAAGGCACTTTAAGCACTGCACAAGGAAACACAAAATGATGTAAAGGAATTGAAAGTTCTTTTCCAGTCTCTCTCCATCCCCCCTCCCCCCTTTGTGATTTTGATCTGACGCGGCTGACAAGAAGATGGCTGCCGTAAGAAGCCACCGAAGGCCGACCATGCGAAGGAATGTGATGTCGTTTTCTTGAACTGCGGACAACACAAGGGGGCCTTGTTCTTTGGGTTTCCTCTGAAGAGGTCCTCTGTGTAGCGCTTCCTGCACCGGGCGAACGGTCCTCCCGGGGCACTGTCCAGATGTTTGTGAGGTCATGACCTCACACCCTGCTCAACAATCCTGCGTGTGGCCAGATGAAGGACATCGCACATTTTAGGAGTAAATGGGTGTGGCCACACACCTGACAGCCGTGCCAACTGCATGTAGTCTCACCAGTAATGAACTTGGCAAAATAAGCATCCTCTTGCATCATGTTGTGACCATATATGTGTGAAGACAGAAGTCTTCAGAAAGTGGGCCACACAATGTGTAGACATCTGTGAGCATTTTACACCTCCTGGACGGCAGGCTTAGGCTGGACAGGGACGCACCCAGGCAGCACATAACACAATGTGACCGAGTGAAGTGAGAGAGGACCACACCAATGACGGGAGCAATGAGGTCACCAGCCGCAGACCTTTGGGAACACTGGGAGGAGAGCGGCCACTCACCCCAAGGGTGGGGACCATGGTCGCACGTGCGCCAGCATCTGGAATAGCACGGCCATTGGTTTGACTGTCCAGCACTACTGCTGTAGCTTCACACAGCCAGGCCTTGGCTCCTCTGAGGCCACACGGCCATCGCTGGTCAGCTGTATTTTACCACTCATAAGGATGAAATTATTGGGTTTAAGAGCTTTGGTCAAATTCCATTCTGGGAATAGAACCTAACAAATTTTAAACCTGATGCGTATTTCTGGAACTGCTGTGCATCCTCTGACCCAGTCAGGTATGTCAACTAAAAAGAGCCCATTCTCTGTCACTGTCACAGAAATTACACTTCAGTAGACAGAATTTATGGTTTACAATGGGGAGAAAATATTTAAAATGTGCATAAAAATGGACATGTGACCTTGAGCTAGAGATTCACTGCTATTATTTAGCTGCCTATTTATCTGTATGGCCTTGACTTTGCGGAGAGGAGGGGTTAATCTCTCCACGCAGAGAAAATAGCCAATAAACAGCACCACACTGGAAAATAAAATGAAAATGAGTGCTCTACCTCTTAGTGGTTGTACCAGCATTACAGAAATCTGGTTCTCACCCATCCGTCTCCCACGCCCGAAGGCCTGTGAGGTTGGTCAAAGCACTCCTCCCTCTGGGACACTCAAAACCAGGGCCGGCAAGAAATCGGCCAGAAACGCAAGATGGAAAGTGGGGCCAAGCCAGGATCCAGTTTCAGTCTCCATGCAGCCCGTCAAAGATCCATTCATTGCTCAACGAGAGTCCGGAGCTGCGCTGAAACCCCGGTGCGCCTTCAAGCCGTGGAAAACCCGATCAAACTTAATTTTTTTTTTCTGAGACAGACCCCATATAGGGGAACCATGTGGATAGAAGGGCATGGGTTCCTCTCATTACTGTCCTCTCCCATGTTAGAGGGCCAGCTCTGCTCTGGCAGACAAATGGCACATAGCTGAAAGTGTGGCTGTCTATACAACCCACATAAAGAAAAGCCCCCCCCACACACACACACACGCTGCATCACAGGACCCCTACGGATCAGTGCACTCACCTCTGCTTCACAGCTGTCTGTCGCTGCCCAGAAAGTTGGCCCCCCGCCCCCCGGCTGATGCAGACCCACTGCTTCAGCTGCCGTGTCGTGTTCAACAAGTACAGAGCAGAACAATGCCTGCCTGCTCAGCGGCCGGTCGGCCCACACATGGAGGAGGGGGGGTGCTGACGTACTGCTGGGATAGAGGGCGAGGCCTCTGCTTGGCCTGCTTCACACAGCTCTCTCTCTCTTGCTCTCTCCCTCAGTCCTCTGAGGCCAGTGTCACGTGGAGCTCCTGGGGCAATTCCTGGTGTTTTGGGATGCTGACCCTGTCCCTTCCCGTTGTTCACACTCGACACAGATTGCTCCCGACCCAGCAGCCCCTTGAGGTCCTCACCATCACTCACCACCCCACCAAGGTGTGGCCCTGCTACAGTCGACACTGCTCTTCGAAGACCCTTCCTCACAAAAGACCGGGAATGGCTTCTCCTATAATCGATCTCCTAAGTAAGCGCCCTCAGCTCATAATCAGCTCCCAAACAGCAGGGAAAAATGAAGACAAGGGGGGAAAGAGACGTAATCTGAGACATGTAAAAGCAACAATTATTCGAGTGAGTCATTCAGTGAGGTTTTGTTTTTCCAAGCATTAGCGATTGGAGGAGAGGAGAGAAACCCCCCCCCCACCTCCCCAAAAAATCTTCGACGTCGCCGGACCTCACTGATGCCCCGAGGCACGGGCCGTGGGAGAGGGGGCCGGGCTGGAACTGCACCAGGCGGCCCATTCTGCTCCCACGAGCTCGCAGCAGGAAATGGGCTGAGGGAGGCCGGCTGACGGGGCTCATCATGACAGTATAATAAACAGAGCTCATTTCACCAAGCTAACGCTCACACAGAGCACAGCTGTAAATGACCTGAACTTTGGACCAGAAGGTTGTAAGGTTGAGTCCCAGGAGGAAGTTCCACTGCACACTCCAGCACAGCACTTAATCCTAATTTTTTCTGTAAAAACACCCATCTGTAAAATTAACTAGTTTAAAAATATAGTCCATGTCAGCAGCTATGGATAAATACTTAAAAAAGTCTTACAAATTGTGGACTTTCCTACAGCATTACAGCTGAAAAGGAAAACAGTACAAGCAGAAAATGCAGTTATGCAGGGCTGAAACATCAGGGGACAAGTTCAGGCCTAAACTGCTGTACCTGCGGTCATGCTGTCTTCACACAGACATGTTCCTGAACACGCAGGATGTGCGCTCTCATGCACCTGTATGCGTGCACACCAATGTAGCATATGGAACCTTGACTTTCACAGTCATATGACCAGAGAAGTGGGTATCGGCGAGTTTTAGCTTTGGAGACAGCAGAACAAGAAGCTGATTAATTACTAGGTTGAGCCAGCCTCCGATACATGCTCTCAGAACAATTTGATAAATTGTGAATAATCGCTGCGTGCATTACTTGGGCCCTGATTTACATGGGCTTTTACAGGCCATAACGAGAGCCTTTCTTGCCAGGACTCATTACTCATCGTTTTCTTTCCAGGAACCCCACAACCCTGGGCAGGGGTCCCTAATAAATCTCTGCCCCCTGTTTCGGAGACTCTTAACGGAGGCTTATTATGGTGTTTGAGCTGGAGGGACCCACACAAAAAACAGGGTCTCAAGGCTGAGTCGAGAAGTCTGAGAGCTCCCTGCTCCAGCGGTGCTGAGGTTAGGGGACATCCTAGGGTTTGTGGAGGGGCATAAGCAATCCTAAAACGGAGCGGAGGGCAAGCGGGGTGTACTAGTTTATCCTGAGAAGTGATACTTTGAACATGAATCGCTTTTTTTTACTGAACCTGCAGAGAGGGCAGACGGCTTGCAGCATGACTGACATTTACACCTACCTGCTTAGCTGGCAGTTTTTAATCCAAACTGACATCTGCTCATTTTACAGCTGAGTATTTTATGGGAGTAATTCAAAGTAACCAGGGTCAGTACAGTGGGCACTGGGGTCAGTACAGCGGGCACCGGGGTCAGTACAGTGGGGCCTTATTCGAGTTAGAGCTTTTAATGTTCCAGACACCAGGGGGAACCTCAGTTGCTCTCCTGCTGTCAGGCCGTCATCTGTTTTCTGTTTCTCTTCCTGCCTCTGCAGTCTGGCCCTTTGCTCCTGTGGAGCATCTGACCCCAGAACCAGGCAGCTCTCAGTGGATGGGCAGAAACACGGCCTGCACGAGTGTTTTACTGCACTTCTCAGGTCTGTTGCCCATCTCATTACGAGCATGACTGCTTGCAGACTGAGCTGTGTGGAGGAGGCTAGTTAGACTAATTAAACCCATACTGTCTTTCACTTAAATACCAAATGCAAGATGAAACAAGATACCTGTCATCTTCTGTCAGGATAATAACAAAAAAAAAGCATGGAGGAATGTCACAATTGGTTACATGTTGCCAGCTTGCCAGCACATCTTATTTTAGGTATCTGCGCTTTGTGCGGAGGCAGAAACATTCTTTGTTGCAACAAAGCACTGCGGAATCTGCCATCGCAAGTAGAGGCCTGTGAGTGCGCAGTTTGCGTCTCACACCAGTCATAATTTGTGGAATGTTAGTATACTTCCCTATTTCAGGGTAACCGAACACCTCAACCTCCAATCAGAGAAGAAGGAGGCGTGTGTCAGAATGTGGCAGCGGCATGCAGAGGTGGCAGAGGGCCACCTGAGCGTAGCACATGCAAACAGCAGGAGATGGTATGACCCAGGCCAGTGCCCTCCTCAGCTCTGGCATAAGCAAGGCCATTGTCTACAAATGACAGACAGTTGGTGTGGTCTTTGGAGAGTGGGCCAACAGTGCTTCTGTCAAACTGTCAGAAATGGGGCTGCTTCAATTTCTGCTGTGTACAGCTGTACCAGCACTCTGTTGTGTAGAAGTGGCTTCCAAGGCTTAGGCTTCTTTAAACAGCTAATCATTTAGAAACATACTTTGGTTTGGCCACCTGCTTCTAAGGTACAGCTGCAGCCTCCCTCAAGATTCAAGGCTGCCACAAATGGCAATTAAGAGCTAGCTGAGTCGGTTGAAAAAGAAGTGGCTAAGAAGCTAAATGCATGAAAAAGAGGACTTCCGGTGGCTTCGAGCTGAAGGACTGTGCTTTGAAAACCCTCATATAATCAGGTGAGCAGCAGCAGTGGAATGCAAAGGATTCCCACAGGCCAGCAACACTCAAGTCTGTCACCTGGTGCAACAGGTAAAGGCAAACCTGGGAAGTCTTCAACTTTAAAAGTCTTCAGCAAATCTTTAAATAAGCAGCTATTAAGGAATAAGCCAGGGACATCATATTAAAGCAATTTATATGCAAATCTACGGTGATCTGATGATGAGAGGTGGAATTAAAAGCACGCTCATTGACTCATGCTGACCCCCTACCACCAATATAGACGGTCGCTAATGAGCTGTTCATTTTAGCTAATCTGGCACGGAGCATGCTCAGTGTGCAATGCTGCTAATCAATCTGGCTCTGCGACGGAGCCCATTCACTTTCGGTAGTGGCACTTCATTGCCACTAGATGTCAGCAGAAGGCTGCACTCTTAATTCACATGCCCCCCCCCCACTCACCTTTTCCTTTTTTTGGGGGGTGAAAAATTGTCTCAAAGCAATCTCTGTTGCCTTCCCCACCAAAAAAAAAAAAAAAACAGCTAGATAACACAGCAGCAAATGCACATAAAAAAACCATACTATTAGTGGAAATACAAACTTCAGATCCACTGAAGATCAAAATGACTGACACATTTCAGCAAGGAACAAAAGACCCCTGCAACTAAACTGTCAATCAGAATGGATTCAGAATCAATCCAAACACAGAAGCACACCTGTGATGTAATTACACTGTGCATATACCTTCATCAGTTTTAATGCTGATTATTGTCTACATGGACTTTTGATAGGATAGGCTGTAGGCGCGCCTGTAATTGTACTACTTTTATTCACATTTTTGTTAGCAGGGAATATTTGCACTCAGACACATAACTCAAGGAATGGTATCAGTGGGAGAAGAAATCATGGCACATTTGTGTTCTGAATCTCATCATTAAAAGGCCTTGAAAGGAAAGATCTGTTTTTTACCCAGGCTTTTGGGGGTGATGGTGGGGGAGGATGTCTCAGTCTGCTGGAATGTACTAACTTATGACAAAAAACAGAAACATACATCAGACTGTACCCAGTGTGACTAAAGTGCTCCTTACTGGTTCACCTCAAACCGTTTGAGCCTTGGTCTCCACAGGACAGAGGGTGATCGGAGCATGACAACAGCCTCAGAAACACTTGAACCACCGTCCACCTCTGTATGTCAGCCTACGCCATTTCGCTTCAGGGGATCCACGCTCGTGCCACTCAACTGCCAAATGCTAAAGAAAACGATGGTAACTATAACACTGTAGTAATAGTGCTCCCTGACACAACACATCGCTGGCTCGGGATGCAGGACTTGGGTGGTGTGGTTCCTGTATTCAACCAGCATCGGCTTCCACAGTGGATTGGAGACCTAATCCCAGGTGCTGACCAATCAAATGTCCTTACTGCCCCACCCCTGACTGCTCACCTTTTGCAAGTCATTGAACTACATTCAAATTCATGTCATAAACTGTTTAACAAACACTGTTCTGCCACACAGATGCATGGCGGAAACAACAGGTGTACTCGTATGCGAGGTCCGGTAGCAATCCTCTCCCTTCGTCGGCCTTCTTAGCACTCTCCTTCTTCAAGATTCTACCTTGCAGGTCCGGTCTCCGGAGCCTGGGAGAAATCGGCATCATCTGCACGCGTGCGGGGAGCGGCGTTAATGAGGACGGGGACGGCCCCGTCTGCCGGCTGAAACAAACGAAAGGAAATAAGCTCCGCGCATCTCTCCCTCAGCTGCACGCCAGTCATTAAAGGTAGATATTGGGGAAAAGACACGCTAAGATCTCCTTCATTTAGATTCTGAGGCTGAACCGCTGTGGTGAGACTGCTGAGCCGGGGCATGGCGCAAACAGCACGCTGCGCATTTCAGACGCGGATGCTGGAATTACACTGAAATTGGGTTATTCAACCAATTAAGCAGTAGCTGTTGCAGCTGGGGTCTCTATCACTTGTTATTAGTAGAAACCCTAGCCGGTGCTGGCCGGTGTTCCACCGTCTATTAAATGCTGTCGATTAAACTCCATTTTACAGGGGCCCTGGAGCACGTCCCCTTGAGGCTAATAGAGCAAACAGCATTAGCAGCAGCGTAATTTCTGAAAGTGGTCTTGACATAGAGAGGAAGCTCCTTAACCTGAAAGACTGGCTGAAAGCCAGGAGGGGAGGAATTCCACGGGCAAACATCACACAGAATGGGGTCACAAAAGTCCCTCCTCCAGGGAAGAAAAGCGTGCAAGCATTCAACAAGGTACACCGTTGTGTTTCTCTGACAACAACAGAGGTAGGACAAACAAGAGCAGTAAGGTGTATTTTCACTGAAAAACCTACATATACCTCATGAATGGATGTAATGGAAGCTGTTTAAACACGCACCGCGGTGCAGGCTTAGAACTTGGAATAGTTCCATAATGAGAGAACAAAATCAGGAAAGAGATCCACTGTTGGCAATAAAACAATTTATTACCAAGCACTTAATTCTCTATTATTATTTTGCTCTGTAGAAAAACAAGTAGTTTACTATTCATGGAATGCATTGCACGATGAACATATTAAAATGCAGTCAATTAGTAACCGAGATGCCTGTTTGCGTTAGCGTGTCCATGGTGTATTGTTCTGCGGTTTATGTGTACCTGTCTCTGTGTACATGTATTACGGCTCATGGGCGTGTGTCAGCGGTCTGCACAGTGACCTATGACCTTGCCCACTACACCCTTTGTGTGATTACATGGATCTTAATTCTCATCTCTATCCTGTGCTGCCGTTCGGCAGTGAAGGCAAACGGAGTCCAGAAGGTCATGGGGGAAATCAAGGGACTTTACCTATCGATAGCCTCTGGACTCCCCAGGTGCAGGGGCAGGGGATTATGGGCCGATGGCAGACGGGACATACTTGATGGGGTTTGGGGGATTGTCTGTAGATTGTATGTGGCCCGGTTTCTGTCCGTGTGAAATTGAGGCCCATTTTCATTTAGCTTGACCCTGCTGTATATGCTAGCCCTGTGTGTGTGTGTGTGTGTGTGTGTGTGTGTGTGTGTGTGTGTGTGTGTGTGTGTGTGTGTATGTATGTGTGTGTGTATGTGTATGTACATGTGCGTACATGTGCGTACATGTGCGTGTGTCTGTGACAATGGATGAACTACCGGATGCAAAAAAAAAACAAAGACATGGTTTTCACCTATCAAAATCCTTTGACTATAAGCAGCCACGCAATCAGTCTGAATGGTTCGTTGAAATATTAACTACCTGGACAAATTCAACAAGACTGCGGCCTGGCAACATGTTGGCAACTATTCTCAGGATGCCTGGATGTGAAAGCAAGCTATTTAAAGTGAAACTGCGATTAAGGATGGTTGTGTCACTGCATCAGCCCTGTATATTTTTATTGCACTGTAATAGATGACAGATCTATCCAAATTTTGGATAAAATATAATATTCACAAGACTGAAGTTAACAAATAACATGTCCACCACCTCCACTCTGAAGTTCATGGATGCTATCACCACCACCCACTGCGAAGAAGGCCGCAGATAGTGCTATGTTACGACCACCTGCACGGCACAAAGCTGGACAGAAATGTGAGAAGTATGCTCACATGTTCTCGCTGTGGTAGGGAGACTGTTTCTGACCCGCTGTAGACACGAAAAAACAACATAAAAATGGTCACCAAGTGCTCAGGCTTGTGTGTAAAACACCTCAAAGAGGTGAGGCATCACAAAGTGGCGGAAGGTGAACACAGAGAATGGATGTCGAGGTATGAGCTAATTGTTAGCTCATACCTCGACAGCAACCAGTCGGACCACGCCCATCAGCGCGTGCACCTGAGTTCGCCCTTCATAGCCATAACCACAATCATGTGTTCACAACTTGCAAAAGATGTTTTAGACCTACTTGTTGAAGAAGGGAATGAGAAAAGAATGAGAATGACTGGACCATGGGGTTGAAAGGGTCTGTTCTTCTTGGCCAAAAAAAATTTTAGACTGTTGTTTCTGTTAGTGATGTCGTAAAGTTGTTAATAAAAGACTTCAGCTGGCCCTAGAATCTCCCACGGCTGGTGAGTCCCAAGTGGGACGTAACCTTGCATGTCACAGGCTGATAACTGCACACTAGTAAAAAAAAAAAAAAGCTTGCGGATGTATTTCCTAGGGCCATGGGGTTTGGGGGCAAGGAGGGGGTGCCTCAGGGGAGTATATTGTGGAGGATGGTGAGCCTAAATTCACCCCCAAAAGCCATTACATCTCATTACAACTGAAGCGCACGGGAGCAGAGCACACATGGCAGTGAAGCCTGCTTCTGAAACAGCGCTCCTTCCATTAACACTACATCACTGTACTGTTAAAACTGATGGGGGGTGGGAGCGGTTTCACTTTCATAAATCCTCTCACACACGCTAAGCTGGCTTCTCCAGTGGTCTCTGATGCGCCCACCAACACTCCATCTCAAACCACATGTCCCTAAACATGTTTAATTCAGGTGCTTGATCCATGTCTGCAAGATTTTTAATTACCCAGAGCCCTTGGGGGTGCACCAGTGTGCCCCCCTCAGGAATGAAGATCATGCTAGACAGACAAGGTGGTCTGCACTGTGTGTCCTTTCGGTTGCTGGAGGACCAACAAGGCAACCTCCATGATCTCACCTTAGGGAGATACAGAAAGGGTTAATGCAAGGGTTTTTCACTGACACCAGAGAAACAGGGTGGTCTGCGGGCTTAACCACCTCACACCGTAAGGAAATAAATCCTAAATTACCTCATAGTACCTTCACTCCCCCTCCAGCCTCCCGGTGTGAAACATTGAACCTTCTGGAATGTACCCAGAAGAAGTTCTTATGGCACACTAGCAGACACACTGGCAGTGAAACAAAAATTATCCACTTTCATGGCAAAGGCAATGGGGGGTGGGCTGTTACATTATGTTTTGTTTTATGCCTGATATTGCTATCCAGAGTAAGTTCGAATTCTCACCCGTTTGTACAGCTGGGTATGTCACTGGGGTAATTCAGGCGCAATTCTCAGAGGTGCACAAAATGCACCCCCACCCCCCCATGAATATCAACCAGTAGCATTAACAATACAAGTCAGTGCGCTTACCCACATTACTATCTATTGTCCCAGTGACACAACTGTACAGGCCTGGCACGGCTTAGGCAAGCAGAGACTTGCAGAGCTTTATGTTCACCCACCACCCCCATCATGCCCACCTCAAAGCTTGGGCTTGAGACTACAGGCTGGAACCCTGCCAAGCGCCTTGAATAAAAACGAACAGATGACTCCCCTCTCGACGATGCGTTTGTGCGGTCGGAAAGGAGCAATAATGAACCCAGCGGGAGGCCCCGTCCGCTAATCTCATCCGGCAGCACAAACATCACGGCCTGCGCGTCCCATTGATTAGCCACAAGCGGCTGAGTCTAATTGCTTAATGAATGATTGATTCCCATACATAAGATACATTACACTTCTGCTTCAAGTCCATGTGTTTTCATCAAGGTCTCATCGTTGTTTGTAGACTTTGCATTTACATCTGCAGAATAGCACATGCCTCGGTTAGTGTCACCTTAATTACTAAAGAAATTTCACTGCTGGTAGATATCACCACAGAGACAAAACTAAAGCTGAGCCACATCTCGTAGTAAAACAATGGCATTTGTAGCAAAGTGAGGTGGGAAGGTCAAAGGCCCACAAACTTGTCAGGAACTGCAGAGTTAATACAGCAATGATAGTGGAAGTGCAATATAGTGGACATACAACCGAAAGGGCTGAATGCTTGAGCATAGTACCTGAACTTGGTGAGAAGGTAAAAGGAAAACTCTTGAGCCTTGTTCGACATACTGTGTCAGTTGCCCTGCTTGTCAGCTGTCCTATGTGTCAGTTTCCTTGTATGTCAATTGCCTTGTATGTCAGCTGCCCTGTGTGTCAGTTGCCCTACGTGTCAGCTGCCCTGCGTGTCAGCTGCACTGCGTGTCAGTTTCCCTGTGTGTCAGTTGCCCTATGTGTCAGCTGCCCTGTGTGTCAGCTGCACTGCGTGTCAGTTTCCCTGTGTGTCAGTTGATCTGTGCATCAGCTGCCCTGTGTGTTAGTTGCCTTGGGTATCAGCTGCCCTGTGTGTCAGTTGCCTTGTGTGTCAGCTACCCTGTGTGTTAGTTGCCCTGGGTATCAGCTGCCCTGTGTGTCAGCTGCCCTATGTGTCAGTTGTCATGTATGTGAGTGTTCTTGTGTGTTAGTTGTCCCGTGTCAGTTGCCTTGCATGTCAGCTGCATTGTGTGTCAGTTGCTTTGCTTGCTGGCTGTCCAGTGTCCAGGCAACTGATGCAATGCCCAAAGCAGAATGTGACAAGAAAACAATGAAAAGCACTCATTTGTTATGACTTCAATGTATTTCAAAGGGCCCACGGTGCCTGATTCCACCCTACTCCTTTGACCACATGAGAGAACTTTCACTTTGCACTGGCAATCCATATAGGAGCAGATAAGGGAACCCTGGCACTGGTAGCCCAGGAAGGACGTTACAGTCAATTTCACCATACCATTAAAACAATCTCATGTGTGGAGCATCCAGTTAATTGTTCCAATCCTGATTACTGTTGAGAAGTACCAGGAACACTCCTGCTAGTGCCTTTCAAATCACTGTTCCAAAACAGTGTTCCGTAAAGCCTTGTTTAAATGCACTGTTCCATAGAGTCTGATTACAATGAATTGTTTGAGTGAGACTCATTGCAGTACCTTGCTTTATAGTCCCATTCCAGGACACTATTCTGCTATTCTACAGTGGCCAGTTCAGATTAATTGCTCCACAGAGCACCATTGTAACATGCTGTAATATGGAGTCTTATTACAATACAGCATTCCATAGTGCCTACTCCCAATAAATTAGAAAAGTGACAGCTAGGGCTTGAGAAAACAATACTGTGAGGGAGGGGAAAAGGGTAAGGGGGCAGTGCATTGTGGGTATATCTGAGCCTAGGTCAAAATGTGCTACAACACCTGAAACTGAGAGTGTGGTCTGATGAACACTTCTCACTCATTGGGCAGCGCTGGCAGTGAATGTCCTCTGTAAAGCTCTACCGCAGTCCACCTGCTCCTTCTGTCAAACTACAACTCATGTACACTTTAAATTCCTCTGGGAAGGAGCATGAATAACATGTTGGCAAGCTCAGAATGAGACTTGGCTAGTGGCAATGTGTGTACACACGACAGGTTTGAAGGGTCCTTTGATCAATCTCCACCACAGTCTGATAATATGTCATTAACAAGCCCCTCAGCAATGGTTCTGATGATACCGGGGTCTAATTAACTTATTTTACCATAAACCACCGATTCTTTTTTTTCCCCCTGAATGGCTAATCTAATGAATATACCTCATCCAGAAGAATGAACAAGAATAAGAGGTCCATTCTGAAGTTTCTGGTGGAGTCAGGTTTTTTCACACCGCCTCAGTCAGGCCCCCACGTCTTAATTTCTAACTGTCACATTAATGCTGTGCAGTCAGCCAATCGCATTAAGAGGTAAAATGCTGACACACTGGATAGCAAAAAACCATTATAAATTCACATTTCCATTCGGGCGAAAATTCGCATACATGTTTTGTTTCTCCACATTGACTGAGTTGCCGACTGGAAGATGGGGCTTTTTTTAATCTGCCATGGAGAGCAAACCGAAGACCAAACACCGCCTAGGGTGTTGCTTATGACCTGCTTACTTACTAGCGTGCCCCCTCATCCAGTCGAAAGACTTCAGCTTTGTCAGAGCTGAACAAACAGGCTGGAAACATAAAAATGCATGCCATTACAACTCGCTTGCAAAATGTTAACATTGTGGTCTTCTAACATACTGAGGCCAGAACTTGCCTGACTGAAAAAAAGCAGGTATGGTTGATGTTACCTTCAGGCCCCCGCCCTACCATTCTCCTCACTTAAGATGGCAAGAATCAAACAGGATCAGAGACAGGCGTTCACCAAGCGCCCCCTGCTGAGCTGCATAGTAAGCTCTGCAATGCTCTACCATGTTTAATTGCCTTTGTAGCACTCCCCTTTGTACACATGCTCTCTCCATTTATCCAAACCTTAGCTAAAACATCGGCCTTGAACACACAAAAGGGACACATCAATGACTCGCGGAGTAAGCAGTATGAATGATACAAAGGAAATAAATTGCCAAGCTGTGTTTTCAGGCCAGCTTCCTCTAAGTGTGTACTATGGGTAGTATCCCGTGGAGGTATAGTAGGAGCTGCTCAGGGGATGGGGGGTGTGAGTGTTGTGCCACCCACCACCTTCCAGTGAAGTACAGTGGAAGGCCTGGGTAGCTCCACTGGAGTATGGTGGAAGGAAGTGGTTTCATTAATAATTTGGAGTATAATGACTTTTTATAGACCATCCAATCAGATCCACTGACAGCCAGCTGTTGGACCTTCTGCCTCTTGGTTTCATAATATCCCCCTGAAGTATGACTCGGTTAAACTGGTTTTGGGGAACAGAACTCCTCAGGCCTGGGGGAGCGAATGCATGTGAAACCTGCCTGGCGGAGGTGAACGCAAGGGAGACTGCAATGTCATTGTAACACACTGCACATAGGCTGCAAACACCGCCGTGTTATCAAAGAATTATGTATTTGTCTTCAGTTCAATAGTGAGACAAGGACAATCCTTTAGCATCAATGGGGAACAAAGTGTGACTGTAACAAACAAGTAGAGGCAATGAGGTTACATATAAGGTCCCAGCTGTGCAACAGATAAATGTGCTCACCCATACAGTCAGCACATTACTTCATCTAGTCATTCAGGGGCGGCAGAAATACGAATATACAATCAGACTCATGTACGTTATATTTTTTTATGTCACGTCATCCACACCAGGGCTTCAGCAGTAACGCAGTCCCCAGGGTGCAACCTGAGAACTTTCAAAATCAGTGTAAACCATCTTGATTATCCACAGCTGAATTTTAACTGATCTGTTATATTTTAAGCAACTAATTTTAATCAATTTGTACAACCAGATACTTCACTGGGAAATGCACAGGGTAGGTAGCTTGTGTTAGGGTAATATTACAGGGATCCTCTGTAGATTTGAACTGGCAGAATTATAGGTTACAAAGACATGCCCATAACCGCTACATTGTCGGTTGCCTATTCGATATATGGAGGGGGGAATAGAACTCAAATATCAGACTGAGGCTAGAAATGGATGTAAAGATTTATGGTTTGCAGTAAACCCAGACAAAGGAGGGGAGGGAGTTGTGAAATTCCATCAGGCTAGAGATGTGTTTGAAATGTGCGTGTGAACGCACAGACATAGCTCTCTCCTTCTCTCGCTCACACACACACACACACACACACACACACACACACGTGGTGCATGTATGGGGACAGTGGGGGCTGTTGGGACTTCACAGTCCCCATCAGAAGCCAATTTCCAGGTCCCTGATAAAATATGAATCCTGCCATTCAGCCACGGTGCTGTTCTTGTTGGGTGACTTTAATTATAGATGGAGGGATAATCCAGAAGGAGGGGTGGTAACATGGGGCCAGGTGGAGAGGGACTATCGACATGTCATGAGCATGCTCACCATGGGTGGCATCCATGCCCAACAGCGCATGCCTGTGGTGCGTCTACAGCTCTAAGCTGCATTTCCAGGCAGGATGTGTGACACTCCAGCCTTCCAGTCTTCACACAAGGTCCCGTCACCACTCAAGTGCCTACTTCACAGTGGGGGAGGTGGGACAGCGGGCTGAGCGCTGCACCCAACATGGCATGTTAGCCAACCTGCAGTCAGTGTAGTTTCTTTCCCCATTTAAATCTTTCAAAGGCTTCTGCAGAAACAGCAATTGTTCCACAGTCTCTCAAACAAACCTCAGAGCAGAAGCAATGGTCCAGAAATACTCATTAATAAAGATTAGGCCTCATCCTCGCTTCTCTTTTAAAGGTAGGATGATTAGAAAAGAAATGTGGGGGTGGGGGGTATATCAGAAAAAATCCTCAGGAATTTTAAATGCAAAGCTCTCTGCCCTGATACGGAGGAGACAAAGGCATTTCCAAAACCAAACATAAGAGGCTTAGTCAATGCATAATTAAGGATCCAGAGCCATCACCTGCACCCAAAGGCCCAAGTCATGCAAAACCGTGCTTTGAAATATCCAGCTGGGAGTGAAAGCGTGCGGTGGCAGAAGACAGGCCAAGCAGACGTCCTTCCGTCGAACAATCTGGTGAAACAGGCACAACTTGAATGCGAAAACACTTGACCACTTTACATTACGTTGCAGTAATTTCAAAAAATGTAATCTGGAACTTCTCAACAAGGGAGCAGATCCGATGTGTGTGCCTGTGAATGGCAACTGGCTGTTGTGCGTCCGTTTACTGTTTTACCACTTTTGCCCTTTCAGAGCCATGGTTGAACATATGTTGAAATAACAGCCCAGTCCTGACTGCTGCAGTTGTTAAGCACAGCGGACTCTTTGTCAACACTTGTCATAAACACAGAAGCAGGTGTCACCAAAAGGCACCAAGGACACACTCCCTGTCATTCCCTTGCAGGGGAAAATCAGTGTGACACATCTCTGAGCTATTTTCCTTCTCTGGGTCCCGCTGGAGAGAAGACTTTACAGGAAGCTCGTTGCCGTGGTGACACTGGGACATTGTTTCCACATCAGTGATCTGGCGGGAAGAGCATGGCCTAAACCGCCTATGTCGTTTCTACTGGACAATTATTTCTTGCAGCAAACCGTTAAATAAATTCTGACTAAATCCCAGTAAATTCCTCTTGGGAAGCCAGGCCAACACATCTCTGGTTTATGTGCTCAGTTTCCTGACTTGCTGCGAACATCAACTTATTCCTGGGAGAACAATAGAGTTGAAACAATGGCGTTTAAAGCAGATGAAACTTGTGGCTTTCACACAGTCCGACACTCAATTTCCAGTGGTTTAAAGCTTTTGATGAGCTCATAAAAAATAAAGGCTTTCACTATGCAAAAAATTAATATTAAGTGGGGGTATCTCAAAAAATTGATTTTTGGCTGGGTAAATGTCAGGTCACACTCTGAATGCATCTGATGTAGCTTAAGATCTTAACAGTAATAAAATGTAAAAAATTGCTTGGGATCCTGTTACTGTAAAACTATGTTACAACCCAGTTTTGCCATTGGTCCATAATGCTAATTATGGACCAATGGCAAACCTGGGTTGTGGGGCAAACAATGAGATGTCCAATGTCATGCTCAAATGCCTATCAACTCTCATTCAGGAAATAATATTGTGGCCAGTGGAGATACGTGGGTGGGCTGTGAAGTACATTCTACCAGAATCAATACGTGCCACACTGGGCTGCCTCCATCACTGGCGTCGGACACCTTGGGCTCTGACCCAACAGATGGTGAATTATTCACGCCACAGACCCTCTGTCTCCCAGTACCAGACAGGAACATGGCCCTTGTTGACTTGACACGATCTCCTTTGAATTATACGAATGCTTAAACCACACTGCTGAATACTAAACAGATTTCTGGCATCTTATGTGTGGCCGACTCCGGTGAAAGCCAGACCGACTCAGGGGTGCTTGAAAAGCAGACATCACAAGAACTGTTACATGAGAGTTTATTCTAAGAACAGGTGGTCTGATCCCCCCCCAAATCTCTCGATTTTTTGTGACACCTGTGTTAGGTCTATTAAAATAAGCATGCTAACCAACATCACTGAAAAAAATGCAGAAATGCATTACCTGTACTGAGAAATATGATTTTAGCCTCAGAGGAAGGTGAAATAATTGGACACAGTTTGGCTACATTAGGATTCTGTACACATGTACACTATATCGACAAAAGTACTGGGACACTCCTTCAAATCATTGGATTTAGGTGTTCTAATCACCTCCATGGCCACAGGTGTGTAAAATCAAGCACCTAGGCATGCAGACTGCTTCTACAAACATTTGTGAAAGAATGGGTCGCTCTCAGGAGCTCAGTG